>CP045891.1:3991650-4027717 GCA_013387185.1 Caligus rogercresseyi
TGAAGACTTAGTGTCATTTTGTAAGTTAAGTCGCAGTCCAAAACAAGTATTATCAGAGATTGTGTCTTCTAACATATTTTAGAGACATGGCCAGACTTGTGACCGATCATCCAAAAATGCTATCGAATGTTGATAAAGATAAAACGATCAAAGTCTTTAGCAATCTCATCAATTATTTTTTTAAATGTTAAAAAAATCAAAATGTCGAATATTCTCAGTTTTCTACTAGAATGGATGCCGTTTTATGTAGTTTTTACAAGTAAGTTTGAATGAAAGGATCAGTCGCATTTTAAAAAAATCGTTAAAATCATCAGGTTACTGCATACATAGGAGGATAGTTAATTGAACGAAAAAACGAACGCCGTTGCGAACGAACGGTAAAAATCGAACGCCTGAAGGGATTATAAAAGAACGAACGAAAGTATTTTTTGGTTGGCGTTTAAATTGTTTATAAAAAAACTTTAAAAGATACTCTCTGTGCTAAAAGTGTGGACGGTTTTTTAATTTAAAAAAGTTCAATTAATGTTTCTTATGTCACTTCAGAAAAAAATTGTAATTCTGGATAAAAATGTCGACGTTTCTTTTTTAAACTATAGATTATTTTTCAAATTTGAAATAGGAACAAATTAAAATAATTGATATATTTTCAAGGAACGGGAAAACCAATAGACGAACGCTAAACAATTGAACGGACGAACACCCGAACGGATTTTTCTTCCATTCAAATCAAACGGACGAACATTAAGGTTGCAAACACCAACAAGCTGCTACCTACATAGTTATAAAATTTCAACTATTTATTTACTTTCTTATATTCAAATAAACTTAACGTAATCTAACATTTCAATGGTATTTTATTCTATATTAACATTTATATGTTCGCTGTTTTTATGTCACCGTCTGCATCTTGTGTCATAGACTACTGCACAGATATTCCACTGCTACTTAGTAATTTTAGGAATATCATCTATACCTCAATAAATGTTTCGAAATGGATGAGATTGCAGTATGCTTTTAAAAAAATATTGTGTTTAATTATTTTTTAAATCAAATGTATGTAACTCAAGGGACGAACAGAATGGATGGCGGGACGCTATTTGCTGATTCCTATCATACAGTGAGTGTATTATGATTATCACTTATACGTATAATTTAAGAGGAAGCAAGTTTCTATTAATCCTTTTGCTATTGGGGACACTCTTACTGAAGCCTATCTTTTGTCTATAAATTAAAAAGGATTTTTAATATTCATTGCAATAAATTAAGTTTCTTTATATTCAGTATATTATCAAAAACACATTCATTTGAAGTAATCAACAAATTGATAAAATATTCAAATAAACGTCTTTAACTGTTTTAGCTTTATATACATAGACATTTGATTCTTTAACAGTATTTACTATTTAATTTATGTTTAAATACTATATCGATACTAAAATACTTATTTATATAGTTTTAACTGTACATTTGCATCGATTTTTTATACATTTATAAATATAATTTTATGTATCGTAGCATTTTCCCCCATTGATTGATAATTAAAACGAGGACAAATTTGAAACATTATACCCATTATACAGGGAGTACACGTATAATCCGGACTAACTTTGATCGGTTATGTCGTCTTTGTTTTTTTGAGATATTGCAACGCACATTTGTACGTTACTGCGCTGGCATCTTATCTATCTGCCAAAAAAAAACAGATTTAAATCAGTCAACATTTAGCCATGGAAGAGGAGAAAAGGCATGCGATGTTCGCTTCCTTCCGTGCCGGGAGGAGTCCAAAGGAGGTGATAAAGTTCTTCAACTACCCCAAGTCGACCGTCTACGACCAGTGGAAGGCTTGGAACTCTTTCAAAAAGAATGATGCTCATTGCAAAAAGCGTTCTCGGTCCCTGGGGCCACCAGGATCGACGAGTTTGTCGCCGAGGTGAAGAGGAAGGTCAACGAGGACGGCAACAAGTCCTACGCCAAGTTGGCCGTCGAGATGGGTGCTCCAAGCAGACTATCGCCAACACCATCAACAAGGACCTGGGCTACAGTTCGTACAAGTCGCCCACAAGTCGAGGGAGACCCAGGCTGGTTGTTGGAGAACCTCCCCTACCACTGGAGCCCGGACTTGTGGCCCCCCAGCTCCCCTGACTGCAACCCCCTCGACTATTTCTTCTGGGGCATGGTCGAGAACAAGACCAACAAGCACGCTCACAACACTCTCGACTCCCTCAGGGCCGCCATCGTGGAGGAGTTCGCCAATATGAAGAAGGACGTCGTCGCCAAGGCCTGCGGCCGCTTCAAGCACCGCCTCGACAGTCGTCGCCGCTGATGGGGGCTATATTAAAAATAAATATCTATATATGTGTGCCTTTCATTTAACACAAAAATTGTTGAAAAATATTGATAAATAAATAAGTTATCAACATTTCAAAATTTGTTTTAATTAGTCCGGATTATACTTATACGCGTAACAGGACTAGCACCCCCAGACAATCACCCCCCAGTGCCACAATCACCCCCCGGACATTTACCCCCGTTAGTAATATTTCTTATCTCTTAAAGTCCACTTATGAAGTTACCTATGTTTTCCAGCTATTAACAAAGGGACGTCACTGGTTAACCACTTTCTTGATCTCCTTTTCCGCTGCTTGCGAAGACTAATGGGGACTTAGATATCTTAAAAAAGCCACAGGAATACGTTTTTGGGTTTGAAGAAATTATGAGATAAGAAAATTACTAACGGGGGTAAATGCCCGGGGGGTGATTTCCTAGAACCACTTATACGCCCTGTTCTTACTTGATACAAAATAATAGTACGTCATGGATTACTGAACACAACTTTAAGACGTTAAAGCTATCAAAACACACATTCTTTTTTTAAATAATTACTAGGGCATATCCAAGTCTACAATAGCGGAATCGAATATGATTTTAGCGTAACTATGCAACGTTACATACGAAAAACGTGATTTATTTCGCTCGTTGTATCAACTTTATTCATATTCAATTTTTATTATATGTTTATGTCTCTTTAAATATCTTTGTTATCTTCATACATGGATTCAACTACATCCATTCCGAATAAGGAAAAAACATTATTTATCGTGTCAAGAAAAATATGTTTATAATACTGTAAAGATCCATAATAAACCGATCACTTAAGGCTTTGATACAAAGTCACAAACCATTTTAAATCCTCCACTTCGAACCAATTAAATTCCATTACGTTATAGCCACAAAATTGATATAAAGGCTAAAAACTGAAGTCTTGAATTCATAAGGCATAACATTCCCTCTCAAGGACAAAATTCTGAGCCTATATACAATTTATTCTAGGACATAATGTAACAATAGTATTAATTTGTGCTTGTATGGTTCGATCGAATTGCATCCATAAACTAGAGGCATATATACACTCAGAGAGTGCAAACCTCCGCCGTCACGGGGTCCTTATGAGCCTTCCGAGGTGGATTTCTCACGACTGGGGCGGCGTAGAGGGACGGGAGAGGGTTCCCCTCGACGGAAATTCCAGAGAGGAAGACGCTCCCGGCACACGATTTCACAGCACAGCGACATCTATTGGCAGAGTAGGCTAACTTGAAATATTTATAAGTATTTAGCTCGTTTTGCATCTTATAGAAGCACTCAGAGATGCCAAAATTTAATCACTTGTTCCTTTTGGCATTTCCAACAACTCCACAAAGTTTCATCCGAATCCGTTCCGTACTTTTTGAGTTATCCTGCTGACAAACAAACCAACCAACAAACCAACGCAAGTGAAAACAATGCTCCTTTGGCGGAGGTAACAATACCTCCTTCGGCGGAGGTAATAAGGATAGAGATAGCTTTCCCCCCTAATAGAACCTACGATCCCCGATCATATGCAAGCAATATTTGGACGATATATAAATGACTACAATGCTGTTGTAATTATTATTCAATGTATATTGCGAAAATGACTCAAAAAAATATTAAAAGATGTTTTTGTTATTTTGTTCAAGTGACTATAATTTACACATAAATAATATCCGACTCGTTGTCATTACATGGCTTTAAACAATCATAATAATAAGAGAGATTACGGCAAACCACATTACAATTAACGTAATTAAACTTTGAGTTTAGGAATAACAATTTTATGGTGATAACTAAATGAAGAGTGGGGAGGTTTTGTTGTTCGAGATGACTTCTAAGCTCCGGGTCTTGATGTGCCGCAGAAACACACTAAGAGGCCACCTTAATACACTGCTCCAAACTCTGCAACAAAAAAGGTACACATTATAAATACATAGGGATTTATTAAACCATTGAATAGCAGATGAAAAATATCATAATACGAAATAATTTAAATGAGAATTGGAGGGTTTTTAGCGATGTACTTTTTGTTACGTTCCGTTCTATTAAATATTTGCGTTCATCGTTCAATAATTCATTATATTTAATTGCGTTCGAAGGAACAGCGTTTACTTTTTCATTCAGTTTAAAATCCGTACAAGTTGTATAAAATACTAAGTACGTTAATTTCATGTTTTCATAAATAAATAAAAAACACTCATAAATATTATTATTTGTGACGTATCAAAAATATTTTGCAGCAGTAGATTTTTGATGATGTAATAGGGAATAATAACATAACAAAATGCTATTTTCCCTCTTACAACAAAAGGTCGGCTCTCTTAGCAATATGAGCACAATATCCATGTACTTAGAATTTAAACGAAATGCTTTAAGCAGGTTTTTTTTAAATAAAATAGTTTCAATGAGTGCTCGACCTCTGAAAGAAAATTGAAGTTTGTATATCGTTATCAAGCCTAGATAGTGTTTGGTATAGAATAGACGTGCATAAAACAATGACTGCAGCATGAAGGAAGGGGTGAAAATTGAACAACTATCCACTGATGACGTGATCTAAAGTAAATGCAAAAAATGTTTTTTAACAAAAAATATTTCCATAAAACATTCATTAAACTTATTCACTACTCTTTCAAATTTGTTAATTGAATTTCAAGCTTTAAAACTTCAACAAGAAAAAATTTATTGTATTAACTATATTCAAATCAAACTATGGTCATTGCTTAAAAGATGAAGCCATAAAAAGATGCAACATCGTTACTGCTTCAATTATTTTATGGAGGAAAATACTAAAGTAATTTATCTTTCATATTTTGCACCAATAAGAACTTATTATTTACATAAAATATGTGACATATGTTCTGCGGTGCCAAGAGGAAATCCAAAAACATTCAGTAAGCAAATACTGATAGGATATTTAGAACATGCTAAGACAATCCTAAGTTGATTATTTACTCTCTCCCAACACATTTCTGCACATAAGTCCCATATTGAACAAACATGATGCATTTATTGATATTTTTTGCTTTGTCAAATAATGCAATGCTATTAACGTGTAACGTAAAACATTTGTAAATAAGAAAACAATTGTTTTATTCTCATACAGTGAGCAACGATTAATATATATCCATTCACAGAAGGTATTACAGATTTTGACGTAAGCTCAAATACTTGTATAACCACATCAACGGCAGGTCAAATAACCTTATCCTCTACTCATCAATAAAAAGCATCATTCAATTAATTTTATACTAAAAACTAAGAACAAGTGAATTACAAGTTTATGAAATTTTTTTAAGGTTTATTTGTGGCATATCTTGATATAAAAAAATTAGGCTGTAAAACCGCGTATTGTAACATATATATCCTTAATGATTTTTTGGAAGGTTAATTGTGAAATATTGATTTTATGAAGAATTATAAAACTATTTTACGGATTTAGTAAAAAAAAATATATAATTTGCATACAATGTATTTGTTCAATAATTTCTTTGAATGGCATAAAATATATGAGTTATTTTTAATAAAGGAACTTATATCGCAAAGGATCTAATAACAAAAGAATGGATGGATTATTCAGAAGTTTAAAATGACAAATAATAACTCTTAAAAAAGACTCAAAAATCCGTAAAAACTATAAAAGATAACTTTGATTAGCTCATACCCCTATCAGAACTTATATCAGTCATAAGATACAAAGATATAGAAGCTTATTCCCTCCAATTAGCAGAGAAACATCGTTCAGCTGTATTCAGGACACAATGACGCATTACTCTGAAGAATCCATCGTCCATTAACAGATAACATCGTTCAGCTGTATTCTGGGCACAATGACGTGTTCTCTGAAGAATCCAATAAGCTCTCTATGTTTAATATCTCAATGGTATCAGCCGGTAATAAGATTATTTGTTAAAATTTGAACTTTTCTTTGCATGAGCTAAAACTTCCTCCAAAAATAAATTATATGTATAAGTATGGATAATACAGTATAAATTTTGTACAAAATATGTTGTATGTATCCATATCTGAACATAAGTTTCAGAGAAGGTCGTAGTAAGAGCAGCAAGTATTATATACCAGCCATGAATATATCTACCTTAAGTTTTTAAGTTGTAAGAAACTATCTTTTAAATAATGGTAAGTAAATAAATATTTTATATATCTGTTCCATTCAACAAAACAATTTTCTTATTCATACTTTTCACATCCGCAAATATGTTTTTGATGTTTTCAAAACGACACTGGAGTGGAGGGATGCATCTATTCTCCTGTGAATGTGTTTCTTTTGGTAATAGTCTACGAGGGGCATGGTCTCGCTATGATACGTTGCTAAGCGTTTTTCGAGAGTCTCCGCGTTATCATCTTTTCGTTTGATGAGAGGTTCCCCAGTCACCTAAAAGAGAAAATAATCATTAAAAAATATCTACCATCACATAAATAAACACAGTAGAGCATAACTTAAAACAAATGAAAGAAAACACTTGATATTATTATAACATAGGCTGTGCAAATCTAGAGAAAAAATAAGTTTTTAAAGCCCAAAAAACTTGAACAAAAACTCTTTAATAAGCGGAGAAATGACGAAATTATCTAACATATGATACATAAAATTTCTAAAATCAAGAGGAATTTACTTGGGAAATCTTGAGACGCAAAAAAGGCGTACGCTCTAAACATAAAAGTGAGTCTCTCTGGCAGATGTTACGTGGTACGAGAAGCGCCCACACGCGTCATGTATAATAAAATGCGCACCGATCGTCTGTCGCCTTCTCTACATTGGTCAATCAGCGAGGCCATAAATAATGGAAAATGTCGTAAAAGTATGTAAAATTGTAATAGTCGCTTAAAAACACGAAAATGTCTAAATATGCTAATAAATGTGTAATGGCTCCAGAATTTCATTCGTTTATTTTTTGCTCAGCCCTAAACATAACCCTAGTTATCACATAATATTGCAAATTATAATTAAAAAACTAAGTAATGAATACTGTCTCTAAGAGACTTTTGAGATAAATAACTAAGTTAACATATGATATACTCGTCTTGACCAACATCATTTATCTATGTAATGAGAAAAATGATGATGTTAAAAAAGAACAAGATCTAAATCAACCTAATTGTCCAAGTCTCTCCTGCAGGCCAAATGAATTAAATCACAATCACCTGTAAGAGTTATTTAGTATACTTAACACGCCCTTCTAAGTTTCTCGTGCGCTATAACTTACATTTTTTAAATTTAATCAGAACTTATAAGAAGAGACCCATTTTTATGTTCAATCCTCCCCTTTTAATCAACCCCGACCCCCACATTTTATAGAGTACTAAAAAGGATACTTTTTATATAAAAATAACACGTTCCACTTTTTCATCATCAATGGGAAGAGTCTTCACAGATGCTGTACTATGACCTTTGATCACATAAAATCCGAGAATGATAAAACAAGAGAGAGAAATATTCCACTGAGACTACATCATATATATATATATATATGCCTATATGGTTCGATAGAATTGTATCCGACAGGATATAAATAAGCATTATAGCGTTAAAATTAGTCTATCGAACCTAGGATCTTATCAATGAGGTAGATCAAAAATGGCCATCCCCTCTCGGATTCGAACCTGCGCCCCCAACATTGAGAGCTGAACACGCCTTAGCACGCACGGCTATCGAGCTCCCTTACATCATATATTTGCTACCCAAGCGATGATATTTATTTTTGCTGCTCCTTAATTTCAATACTTTTTTTACAACACCTTATTTCTATAAATAGCAAATAGACGTAAGGCAATTTCCGCGGTCAATAATAGATCTTTGTAAGGGGGTCGTTATATAGAAATATACTTATAGAGTCTCGTACTATGTATAAGATATTGAAGATAGGGTAAACAAACTATTTGATAAGTAGGCTAAGCGTTGCGTACATACATTTACAAGATGATAATCCAAGGCAACGAGTTTGGGCGATATGATATTATGAAAAAAAATCATGGCAATTACTTATTTAACTCAAGAAGGGGCTTATCTGCCAGATAATGATTGATATTATATATATATTTGTTATAACTTTCTTGCCATTTTATTGTAACAAGAGCTTGCATTTTTCTGAATGAATGATATTGACTGATAAATTAATTAAAGTATTGTAGGCAGTGTAACTTTTAAAGGGATAGTATTTATGGAATGAATGGAGATTATTCCAAGCCTACGTGAACCAAACGGGCCTAATAAAGTATATCTCGATCTGCTACTAGTGCCAATAAGGTTTTATTTTGCTTAGATTTTGACAATAGAATAATCCCCTAGAAATACATTTATAAATAACATTGCACAAAGAAAATTCATTTGAAATCTATTATATTTCCTCCTTAAATACTTATTAAAAATTTAAGTCGGGAAATTAAAACACATAGTCATTTCTTAAAAGGAAATCAAGGGCACTCTTCTCAATGAGTGCTCAAAATGTATAGTTAAATATAGCCTTGCTAACCACGCCTTTTTATTTGAGCGTGTGAGGATACATATTGGAACCAAGGTAATACAATTATTTGATAAATATGCTACTTATTATATACATTAATTGTACTTACAATCACAGGATAAAAATCATTTTTTATTGACAGTCATTGAGATAATAGTTTTGATTTAGGAATTAATTGTGCGTGGTTGAAGTACTGAGCCGCACATAATATCCAAATTTTACGTTTTCATATGTATTCAAAGAATCCTTGTATTTTGTTCTAAAGAGTTACAACCTCTAATAACTATATGTAAAAGCAATATACTATAAGGTTAACAAGTAAAGCTTTATATTTTCTAGGCAGTTACTCAAAAAGATCTTCTCTACTCGAGAAAGAACTTTACATACATATATTCTCATTACAAACAAGTCAAATAGCCCTTTGAAGGAAGTTACATTTGCAAAAATTAACTGAGCCGCAGTTTACTGTGTTTGTACCTCCAAAAGTGATTGAGCTATTTATGTGCAACATTATGTACAAAACCAAGTTCGAATGGCGATAATAATCTATATTTAGTATGGTTATCAGTACAATTAAAAAAATAATTATTATTAGATACGATATTAAAGGATTCGTAACATTGAATATTTCGACGGTTTGTAAATATATAGTTTACAAAAAAAAGAAATGCTGTACGAAACAAAATATATATTCAACAGGCCGTTCATAAATAAATAAATTATATTCACAAATGTAAATCCTAATAGTGAGTCGTTAAAAAACATGTGTTGCATGAAACCGATTGATAAGAAGAATAAACATGATTTATAAATAACAGCAGGTAACTTCAAGTTCACAAGTGCGGAGCATACAAAGTTCTTGGTAGAACTTTAATTTGTGAAACCTAAATTCCTTAAACTTATGAAATCGAACATATGTAGCTGTATTTTTTCATAAATGTAAGTATCATGCCAAAGAGCCTTCAAATATTTCAGTAGTATATTACAAAGCCATCATTGTGTATTTCGAAAGATCATTGTATTTTTATCTGATTGAGAAAAAATGTATATCCAATCTCAAACCTCAGAATTTATTTAAAGTGATGTCAGAAGTGACGTCGGTCATTTTGTATGGTCAAGGTTTATTTTTTTAAATTTGAGAATGATTCGTCGTTCACACACAAGAGCATTAACCAAGCCGATCTTCCTCTTCAAAATTGAACGAATTCTTCACGGATCCTCAGTAGTATAAAAATAAACATTGACCCAGTGGCAGTCAAAGGAGGTTTAGAGCTCTAAGAAAATAATTTTTGTGCCCTCTTTATTACTCTTTACTCATTTAGAAAAATTGCAATGTTTTCGTTTATATAAAAGGGTCACAAAATTACTATTAAATTTCCTTCTAGAATCGGATAAATTAAGTAATTCGTGTCTATTTTTATTATTCCAGAATGAAGTTTGAATACATTCATTCATTTTTAAGGGTCAAACACAGAATCTTAAATCCTTTTTTATATGAAAAATGTTGTTATTTTACAAACGTATGTCTTACAGGGTTAAAATATTAATATGTTAATAGGTATTGCTTTTTGTTATCCGATAAAACAAAGGAATTTGTTGAAGAATCTGCAAGCTTTTTTCATTCAAAAAGTCGCACATATAAATTGAATTTTAAGTCACATCATTAAAAATATCCTCAACCGGCTTACTTCAAAAACACCCCTAAAGTAACATTTAATCCGAATCACTTACATCATCTAGACCTGGGACCTTGGGAGGTTTAAACTCTTCGTGGTATGAGCGGCCCGAGGGTATATGGAAGAGCCGCCCGGATATTCGTCGTACGAGGAGAGAGTCGTCAATTCCGAACTCTACGGCAGCGTCTAAAGGAGTTTCTTTTCGTTTTTCAAGAAGTGAGTCAAGTTGATGGGCCTGGGATACTGTTCGTGGGAATCCGTCCAGGAGAAATCCGTTCCGACACTCCTCCTTGTCCAAGTTGTTCTCCACGAGTTTGAGGACGATTTCGTCCGAGACTAACTTACCCTCGTCAATAACAGACTTAATTTGCTGACCAAGGGGACTCTTCTCCCGGATCTCGTGACGAAGGAGATCCCCAGTGGATAAATGACAGATATTGTAAAATACCTTTAGCTTTGGTGACTAAATAAAGGGAAAGGGAAAAGGTTCAGTAAATATAATAAATGTATATTACACATCCTGACCAAAAGTATTAGTTTCCTCCTCAGTATATTTAATATTATGTTCTCTAAAAAAATGTTGAAGAGTAGCTCAGCCTAGATATTTTTATAACAAAAATACACGATAAAACCATACACATATAGTAACTGCATTTATGGTTTTACATTCTTGTTTGATTGAATTTTTAAATAAAAGTAGGAAGATGGCCAAGGACATTTTTGATGTTATACAATTGTAAAAAAGTAATTGGATTTAAAGCAATTCTATTAGAGTCAAGTTATACAAAACGAATTGTATTTTAAAAGAAGAAGAGGCCGTTTTAAGAGATAAAAACCTGGAAAAGTATTTTTTAACTAATAAAATATATCTTGAACTACTAACCGGCAAAATACTAATTAAAATCCAAACACAATGCGTTTAGATTTTCTCCTCAGTTTACAATGTTATACATTCTAGAAATTAGAAAGTGCATTTAATATGATTTATAAAACCATAAAAATATAGATTGGTTTTAGTAATATTTTAGTCATTTGAATCAATATTAAAACAAGATAAATAACAAAATAAAGATATTTTTTCGCTCATGATCAACAAATTATAAATAAGGTTATATTGAGAGTCTTTAAAAGACTTTTTGCAACTTTTTAGTCTTCACATTTTAGAACATTATATTATCTAATAACCCTGGTGTTATATCACGACTAAAATACATATTCACTTCTTAAAAATAAAATATGCAGAATAATTAATAGTGTGATGGTAATAATGATGTCAGCCATTATTCTTTAGCTTCCACTCACATAAAAAAATAGCCAAAATTACGATGACGTCAAGTCAACTCAAAGTCAGAGATTAAAACACTTCATTAACATGCATAAGACCTATCTATTCAAAATATATGGAAGGGCCACATGTGGGACAGAATTGATATAATATTGAGATGGATATGTATAGAAGTGAAAATTACCTTGAGGGGAAATAATATGTAGATACTTATCTATATTAAGTTAAAATTAGTGATGGGTCACGAGTAAAACTCGTTTTTTAATGCTCGAGTATTATTTATTAAATAAAAAAGTCTTCAAATACTCGACTCGTGCATGAAATCGACGAGCTTTTACTCGTTACTCGGAGACAAACTCGTTACTCGAGACAAACTCGTTACTCGGAGACAAACCGTTACCCGGAGACAAACTCGTTACCCACGTGTAAATTTCTTTTTCAACAAAAACTCGTCCCTTCAAATAATATGTCTGGACCAATCAAGAGCTTCAAAAGGCATTGATTCTTAATATTAGTTAGTAATGAGACGGTCTTATTATGGTACTTTATGTAATGAATATGTTCTAAATTATTGTTTTAAATAGATTTCACAGTTCCTTTACTAATCATCCTAGCTTCATAAAAATAAATATAAACAATACATCATCTAAAAGTCAGGAAACGACCAGGATACGTTTTTTCGCCGGGATCCGGACCGGGACTTTAATATATTCGTTCTTTTATAATTCTGAAAGAGACGACATAAAAAAATCCTATTATAAAAAAAAGTGAGGACGTTTTTAAGAAAAAAAAATTAAATATTATTTTGGAATATTAAGAATTATTATCTAAAAAAACGTCCTCATTTTCAGGTTGACGAGGTAACGAATATATTAAAGTCCCGGCCCGCTGATTTTTAGACACCGGGACGGAACGTTAAAAAAACAGCCGGGCCAGGTACCCGGTCGTTTCCTGATATAATATATATATATATATATATTTGAGCTGTGAATAAAAAAAATTCTCCCTTTTTTATATGCATATATAATAATAATGTTTTTGGAATGTCTTTCTTTTAAAGCAACTGCAAATGGAACAATCCAGTGAAGAAGAATCTTCAGTCTCATAAAAATTACTTGGAAACGTTACTAATTATCTCAAAAAGCCTCAATCTAGTGTTTGAGGGGATTTTTTCGATCCACTAGTCTTAATCAAGGCAATTTTGTTCAAAATATACAATGATAATGGAACAGGTATTTCTACGAACTAGAAGTTTGGTTCGAAGAACTGAATATTAATTTAGATTTTGATATCAAGTAATTTATGAAAAAATATCACTTCTATCTCAAAAAAATGTAAATCTTAAAAAATGTCAATTTTATTAAAACTGAGTGCAATTTTAGAATTTAACAAAATAAAGGACTTAAAATGAGCTAGAAATCCCGAACTGCATAGAACTTCTATATCGTATGTAAGATTATTTCATATCAATCAGGATGTTAAAGGATGATCTAAAAAATACAAGTATTCCTGGGAGTATCACATTTTTCTTCCTTTTCATATATATATATCAAATAAAAATGAGCTCTTACAAGTAAAGAGTTTTTTGCGAGTTTTAAATTTTAAATACTCGAGTAATTTTTCTTACTACTCGCCCAAGCTCGAGTAGTAAATTTAAGCTCGTGACCCATCACTCGTTAAAATATAGGACATAAATTAAGAAAATAAATTACTATTTTAAACTCTAATGTTTATTTATGTATTATTTTTTATACACAATTCTACTGCCCTTTTCAATTTAATTTGTATCTCCTGTTACAATTGAAATAAAGACCATATTAAAACAATTACTATCATCTACTCTGACTAACTTAGCTCTCTCTCTATCTCTGCAATCCAATTGTCTGTTGCTTATGAATGTGACAATCTCAGAGAGATTGGCACAAGCATTCAAAGCAGGAGAAAAAAGATATGTAGCACAAGATACATACATACATACATACATTTCCCCTCCTTCCTTCTCTCCCTCCAGCCAATGAGAGTCAACCATGCGGGGAGAAGAGGAGCCAATCAGAGCAGCCCACAATGACTTACTTGAGTACCTTTTCCAGATCCCGGTGGTCCAAGAAGTACCATGCGGACCTCAGATGGAGTGGAGTCAGGGAGCTCTGAGACAGCTGCTGCTTCTGCGTTTGGAGCCATGATGGTAACTCTTTGAGATCACTGATTTGTTGAACACACAAAATGCGTGGAGTTTCCCGGCCCAGAGCTGTTTTTTCTTCCGACGGGGGTGATCTGCCTTCCTCAATAATTCTATTTTTCTTCTCTTTCGTGTTTTCTTCTTCTTTCTTTCTGTTTCCTCTTCTTCTCTTCTGGCTCTCTTCTGGCTTGCTAACTCTCAAAGCAGGCCGAGAGTTCCTTTACGCAAGAATTCAGCGCACGCGCGCCTCCTATTTACACACAGCCGCTATTCTTTCTTTTCTTGAAATCAAGGAAGCACAAGCACAGAAGTAAACGGAAAATATCTGAACTTCAACCCTATACACATCACTGGCTAGGAATGTGCACATATTTTTCGACACTATTGAATCTCCCATTCGCTATATAATTAGTCTGTACTTCCTACATCTCATGCTCGCATAGATCAACGTAGATGACTCGACAAATAGAAATGACAAAGTATTTGTTTCCTTATCATTGAAAACAAATAAAGTATTTAAATAGATATAAAAAGTACCAAACGGTATATTTTTCTATATGAATATCATTAAAGTCTATTATATATAATCTATTCGTTATGAGCAATACTGTCCAAGTTACTTATCGGATTAGTATTGTATGCCATGCATGTATTCTTAAACGACTCAATCAATTGAGTTAAATGACTATGGAGTACCTGAGGGGACTTATCAAATTAGACAACTATAAGTGATCACACAGTTTAGTGAAGACATTAACATAAGGAGTACCGTCTCAAGGTTAAAGGTTGTGATCATAAAAACGTGTTAGGAATCACTTTATCATAACTTATGGTAAAGTGTTACAATTGACGTCAATAGATTATTAGGCTTCGGGGAATAGTACGGTCTTATAAGCTTTTCTTTCAAATGACTTAAAATAATTGATTTAAAAAAGTTAAAGCTATCAGATGAAATGGTCATATTCTAGTCGAAATGACTCACTGTCAATAAAGGATACCTTATCAATAAATTTAAATTAACCGTAATTTGTACTTGATAAACATGAAAAATTCATTTTTTGACAAATTTATCATTGTAATAGGGGCTAATTAAGTTATCATAAATCCAGTAGAATACATTATATTTTTACCTTTATGGTTCAATTGAGTTGCGTCTGAGAGAATATGAATAAGCGGCTGTGGATGATTTTAATACCGACTTGACATAGAAAGAGAAAAAAACTGAAAACATAGAGACATCTCTCTGGCCTCTCTTTTATTATAGTATTAAACCTCACAAACCTCTCCCTTTTTCATAACAAAGCTGTTATTATTATCATTGCGTTACATTAAACAGCTTGAGTTATTTAACTCTAGAGGAGGAACCTTGATACGGAGTTCCCCCCTGTGTCCGGAGTCACTTATTCGACAGGATTCCTGGACGAGAGGAACTCCATCGTCTCTTGTCGGGACTGACTTGTTCTTACGGTAAGTAGTTCAATGCCTCCCTCGTCACGGAAGGCTCTCTAGGCTTCCTCTGAAAGCTTATTAATTCTCTTAGCATTTTTCTGGCCGATTTGACGACGAAAGTGAAGGAGGAAGACAGTAAGACCGCCTCTCATAATTCATCTAGAAGATAAAAGAAACAACGCATCCAAATGTATTGATTTTTTTTGTAATAAATGTAAAAAAATATAAAACAATTAGTAAAAAATCTGTTAGAATATAAGAGATCAATCCTGTCATTTTGCTTTGTTATGAAAAAGGGAGAGGTTTGTGAGGTTTAATACTATAATAAAAGAGAGGCCAGAGAGATGTCTCTATGTTTTCAGTTTTTTCTCTTTCTATGTCAAGTCGGTATTAAAATCATCCACAGCCTGAATAAGCATTATTATAATGATTATAATGCTATAATGATTATAGCAAGTATTTAAGAAATAGTAAATCAGTCATTCAATTATAGCCTTATTAGGCCACAACATTTATGTTGACTTCATTTTATTTTAAATAACCATTATCTTCTAGGACAACAGGGCCTATTTTGAGAAATTTATGAAATTAAAATTAATTAAATGCCGAATGAAAAAATCATCATTTCAAATAGAATAACCCTGATTTTTCTTTCTCAATTGTAATATACCTTAAAATTTCATGTTAAAATACGGTTTCGTGAGGGTTTTTTGAGGAAATATGCCAGCTAAGGATCATTTGACCCAAGGAAAGTATAAGGGTTCAGAGGGATTTAAAATAATTTAAGCATAGGGATAGAGAGTATCCATAGCAAATACAATTTCGTTTTCTTCAATTCTCAATTAAACAGTTCATGATTTTTGCCTTGGAGATAGATAATCAATCAAAGAGGACGTTGAAGTCATAAAAACTTTCATGTCCGTTTTGGTTTTTCAAAAGTAGTCTTTACAGGGTCTTACCAATGGATCTAACATATAAATCCGGAATTATTTCAGCTGCATACAGATCAATGAGGAGGGCATTGTGGTCAAGTTTACTTTTTTTATTGACAAGTCTATGTACATATACATTTTTAACAACTTATCTCTATAATAAAGTAGAGTTGTCTGTCGCTTCTTTCCGTTACAAGTAGGCGGCCACATGCCTGGGCCAATTCAGCTCAAAATTTGCATGCACGTCGCTTATCATCTGGGGAAGGACATGAGAAAAAAATAAAAGGCCTTTAAGGCCACACTGGGCTAGAAATGGCCTTTTTCATTTTTTGACTAAATTGACTATAAAGCGATTTTAGTTCGAGAAAAGTTCTTAGAAAAAAAAGTTCTTCAAAACATATTTTATGAAAAAAATCGCTTTATTAGTCAAATTAGTCAAAAAATGAAAAAGGCCATTTCTAGCCCAGTGTGGCCTTAAAGGCCTTTTATTTTTTTCTCATGTCCTTCCCCAGATGATAAGCGACGTGCATGCAAATTTTGAGCTGAATTGGCCCAGGCATGTGGCCGCCTACTTGTAACGGAAGACAGACAGACAGACAACTTCTACTTTATTTATATCTCTATAATAAAGTAGAAGTGTCTGTCTGTCTGTCTGTCTGTTACAAGTAGGCGGCCACATGCCTGGGCCAATTCAGCTCAAAATTTGCATGCACGTCGCTTATCATCTGGGGAAGGACATGAGAAAAAAAATAAAAGGCCTTTAAGGCCACACTGGACTAGAAATGGCCTTTTTCATTTTTTGACTAATAAAGCGATGTTTTTTCATAAAAATATGTTTGAAGAACTTTTTTTTCTAAGAACTTTTCTCGCTGCATGTTGGTATGTATCTTCAAATTGATGAATTGTCGAAAATAAAAAGAGAGAAAGAATAAATGAATCCCAGGTAGACATTAACCCGAGCAAGGCAGAGTTTCACAGAGAGCGCTCAAAGTTAAACAAACAGGTTTCTTCTCTCTCTTCCTATTGTCAGCAAACCAGATCATCTGGGAAGGACATGAGCTGCTTTGAAACCGCCTACAAACTCTTGAAATCGGCAAATTGCATGTGCGACCTTGCCCGAGCAACGCCGGGCACATTGCTAGTATAAATATGGCTGCTGTCAGCTTCAATCCATAGAGATATAAAGACAAAGAGAGCTTATTGGATACCTCAGAGAAATACGTCTTTGTGTCCAAATTAAACAAATCTTTCTATCTCTATCATCAACTTACGATGACGTAGAACAAATTACTTTTTTTATGTTGGGCACAGGCGACAGTTGAACGATGTTTCTCTGCTATTGAAGGGAATAAGCTCTCTATATCTTTAAATCTCTATGCTTCAATCACTCTCTCGTTTCTAGACCTGAAGGAAGATTGATTGAATAATGTGCGCAGGATCAAGTTTCCTGGTCTCACGGATGATGGAGGTCTTCAACACATGCACGGAGTTGTGGGACTTGTTGCAGGCCTTGCCCTCTAACTCCTCCTAAACGTGGTATTCCAATAACAATATTAATGTTATGTAATTATTATTTGTAAAATAGGGCTGGTACTTCATGATTGAACTCTTGCACACACCTGAAAATATTGTGTAGGGGCACAACAGTTGAAAAACACTGCTTTAAAGACACCACAGTGCTAAGAATCGGAGACCTTATCTGAGTCCCAGACACTAATGAAACACAATATGATTTGCAATGATAAAAACATAAATATTGTAATTATTTACCATTTCATAAAATGCATATACAACTTGAAGACAATCAAGCCAGGATTGCTATGTTCCAAAAGTTGTATTCTGAAAGTCGCTTACTTATTATTATTGTACATAATTTCATTGGCAACTAAAAAAACCCTCTACCGTTTACCACACTATTGAACGGAATCCATTTACTTGTACCTTACCAAGCATTGAGGGACATCTTTAAATATATCAATTATATAACGGAGTGAGACACATTACACAAATAACTCTATGATTGCTCATATGCTTGACATCCATGAGAGTTAAATGTTAGGAGGAATAAAGAGAGAGAGAGAGAGAGAATTACATAAATTAGGTGATCTTGTTATTACTATTTTTATTTTTTAGAATCATTATCAATATTAGAGATTCACAATTTATTTTGTTATTAATTATATGGGTGGCCATGGACAATAATAATATTATGGAATGTACAACTCGTTAATTTCATAACTCATTTTGGTATATAAGCAAGCATGATGTGTGTGTGATTCAACAAGGGTGCTGCTGACATCAATTGGCTCTGGCTGAATATATATATATTAAGGGGTGAGCGGTAAGGAGGGGCTTAGATGCTCTACGGTGGGTGATCCTATGGACTCGTAAGTAGTAGTAATAATAATAATAGTAGTAGAAGTAGTAATCGGTATGTATTCCAATATAAATATATTAAGAGATCTATCTCAAAAGTAACTTGATGTACAAAATAACATCTCAAGCATTCTACTTTACGAAGGATTGAAATAATAATGACAGGAATAGTTAGGCTTTGCTTAGTTTTGTATGCATCCTTTGATAAAATGCATAAGAAGTTGAATATTCTTTATCGGGAAAATATATAATTTAAATTTGCTGACCACGAATGTACAATGATCCTCTCCTTTATATACAGATGTGTATATGTTTATAACGAGACTCATTGAATCTCTCTGCCCAAATATAGTAATGATATGAAAATATAAAAATAACATATGAACTAAACAATACTATAAAATTTTAAAAAGAAATCACAACTAAAAAGAAGAAGTCGAAGACAACACTGGAAGGATTATTGTTGAAGGATTTTTTTTCTGAGGATTGCCGAGATCAGAATCTTGTGAGGCTTCCGGTCATAGAGGCAGAGTTAGTGCGATGAGCTCCTCTTCTCCGTGAGGGCGAGCCGGCGATGAAGGAACTCGAGATGGGTGATGAAGTCCTTTGTCAGGAGGATTCCGAGTCCGGGCTCTTGTCATAGTTATTGCGGATCCTCCATAGTCCGATGGAGCCGTCGTTTGAACCCGTAAATACAATTTGATTGTTGGTGGATATGGTATTGATGGTGGAGTTGTGGGCCTTCATTTCCCCTATAAGGCTCAGGGAATCCGAGGACCAGAGCTTGAGGACTCCGGCTCGGCATCCCGAGACCACGATGGGTGACTCGGGGAGGAAGGCTAATCCACAGATCCAGTCTTTATGCGCGTTGTTCACGGACTTGACAAGGCTCTGGCTCTTGAGGTCCCACTTCTTAATGCAAGTGTCCCTCGAGGCCGAGAAGAGGGAATCTCCGGACATGGCCAGGCACTGAATCCCGTCGTAGTGCGGAGGAGTGAGATTCATCGTGGGTGGAATGACGACGCCCTGTCGGTCAGATACATCAAAGACCTTGATGTAGTGGTCCTTGGACCCAGTCGCCACGAGGGAACCCTTCGTTTCTAGGCACATCACCGCCGCCTGATGACCACCACTCAGTTTCCCCACTGAGTGGAACTTCCTCAAGTCCCACATGCGCACCTTGTCTGCTGCAGCGGAATAGAGGTCGTAGCCAGACTCCCCTATGGCGATGTCGATGATCCCAGTTTCCCCTGCGGGCATGGCAAGACTGCGGTTGTTTATTTGAACAGGCCCGTTCGTTGTCAGCCCGCTGGAACTCAAGGTCTTTACGCAAATCGCAGGACTCATTCTCAAATCCCAGACCTTGATGAAGGCCGAAGACACCGTGAAGGCCAACCTGTTCTGCTTGGAGTACTTGACACAGACCACATTATTGGGATGCCCGCTGAGGCTCTGAACCTCTTCCTTGCGAATCAGGTCCCAAACCTTGACGGTTCGGTCCTTGGAGGCACTAAAAAGGTACTCGTCCGTCGCAAATACGCTCAACACAGCCTTAGAGTGGCCCTCTGCCACGTTGCAGCAGATGAGAGGGCTCTTGGGCCCTATTCGGCCCTGGAAGGGAATGATGGAGCCCTTCTCCGGGGCTTGGAGGACTGGCCGATGGACGTGCCCGCAAGGAGGCGATTAAAGACGTTTCGACCGCCCCCAATAGAGGATCCGAGTCTCGATGGACCCTCCGGTAATTGGGAGGTGATCCGGGCGGGGACTCCTGATCGTTGAGTCGCAGGGAGGAGCTGAACTTCCTCGTTGACTTAGGGGACGCTTTTCTCGAGTGACGATCCAACGAGCGTCGGCCCAGAACGGGCGAAGGCTGATACACTGGAGCTAATCGTGCGAAGGCGGACTGGTCCATGGAAGAACTCATGGCGTTGTAGCGGTTGTTGTTGTCTGTTTTGATGAAGCTCCTACTCCTCGACATGAGCTCAGAATTGAGTCCAGCACCTTTAGTGAAACTCAGCGAACGGGAGAAGCTGTTGTTGTTTTGGGCGTTGCTCTGTGCAATGAGTTCCACCTTTGGCGAGGAAGGGACGTCCGTGTCATTGAAGAGGAGGTCCTCCTTTGTAGTCATTTTGCGCCGAGCCTTCTCCCGTCTACCCAGAGAAGAATCCGAGCCATTGTCCTCAGAGAGAAACTCTGAGGTCACGTTGTTGGTAGGACAGACTGCGTCATTGTCTCGCTGGAGGAATTAACAAAGATGCCGTTTGACTCGTTGTCCGACTCGGACTCAGATTCGCCTTGCTCATTGAGGAGCATGAGGTCATATACTTCGAGATCCTGCTGCTCAATCATGTGCTGGAGCAGCTGCTGGTGAAGAGAGTTCTGCTTCAGGGCCTGAGCCATTCGGTTCTCTGTCTCGCGGACTGCCCCGTCCTAAAAAGAGAGAATATTTTCATAAGAAAAAAAAAGTGTAAAGAAGGAGCCAATCCTTGATTTTGAAAAGAGGATGACTAAGTCATTATGTGTGCATCATTAAATGCTTTGCCCACCCAAATTGAAATGTATCTATCTATTTACAAAAATGGAACAAAAAGCGAGTGGTGGCCTGAACAAAGAAAGTCCCCCATCATAAATAAATAGGTCACGTATTTAGGGTCTTCCCTCCTACCATGAAGAGGGATTAAGGGACTTGTGTTTATATCTATGCATATAAATTGCAGAAGCAAACTTGATACTTGATAAAAAGGAATAATTATTTGGTGATACATATATTAAAGACAAGAAGAATGTTATGTCGATGAACTATTACCTTTTGTGTAGCAAGGCAAGACTGACTGATGGTCATAGATAGAAGTTTTTCCATGAGGTACTTAGCTTCATCTAGCTGCAATTCTTGAATGTTGATTATTTTGGTGACTCCGCCCTCATCTTCGTCTTCGGGATCGTCCGCCTGCTCCATCTGGACAATAGTCTGCTGGCACTCAACGATGTTTTCATGGAGGTAGCTGAGGTTAGCCCGGAGGTTTTCAATTTGGTCGTCGAGGTCCTCCACAAGTGTGGACTCTTCGCCCTTCTCCTGGGCGATACGTTTCCGCTTTAGAGACATCTTATCCAGCTTGATGGAGAGTTTTCTCCCGCTCTTGAGCCATCGCTCCATGTCGTTCTCCAGACGCGAGACGGCCTGACGGTTCAGAGCAACTTTCATTATCTGCTTCTCGATGCTGTGCCACTTATTCTTGGCGTACTTGATGGAAAACTTCATTTTCCGCCTGGTGGACATGGTTTGCATTTGACTTATGCGACGAGCGTTTCTGCGGAGAGAATTCACCTCTTCAGTCTTCCGCTTGAGGACCACGTCCTTCATACGCTTCTCACTCTCAAGGGTACGGATACGGGACTCATTCTTTCGAGAGGTCTTCTTCATCTGGCTCAGCTCTCGATTGCGCCGGTTTTCCAGTTCCCGATGTCGGGTTGACTCTTCCTTCATCTTCTGAACGAGTTTCACCTTAGAGCGCTTCATGTCGATGACATCGGACTTGAGCTTGTCCAGCTGCCGCTCGTACTGGGATTGGTTACGGAGGAGTTTGGCGTGCTCCTTCTTGGCTGCCTGAAGGTTTTTTACCTCCCCTTGAAGCTTCTCAAGCTTTGTTTTATACTCTTCCTTAATTCGAGTGACTTTATCCGCGTTTTGGGATGATATTTTGGATCCCCCAGGCGGGCTCATATTCTTCAAAACCTTATCCCTCTCTTCTTCCGTGGCGTAAATACGATTTTGCAAGGATATTAGCTTGTTCTCGTACTGCTGTTTCATGACTTGAAGCCTCTTTTGAGAGGTCTCCAATTCCTCAATGAGCTTCTGCTTGAGCGATATCTCGGAAGTGAGCTCCAGGAGCTCTTCATTGTGATTCTCGGACTCTTCCGTGTCTGTATCATCATCAGAAGAGTTATCATCACCCGTAATAGTGACTTCCTGCTCATCACTATCCGCGTCTTCGTCCTTGACCGTCACGGAGGACGTTCGACGAACCTTCTCTACTTCCCGATTATTTTTCTCCAAGTCCTTCTTGGCGAGCTGGATGAGGGCCTCCACATCTGCGTTGGAGTCGAATAGATTTGCCATGGGGTTGGAGAGGCGCTTGGCTCGAGAGGCCTCTTTGCGGAGCTGCGTGCAGAGGCTCTCAGACTCGCAGAGCTTCGTTCTGAGGCTCTCTATCTCAGAGACGTATTTTTCAATGAGTGAAGCAATATCTTTCTTGTTATCACTGCCTCCTTCTTCGTCTTCTCATGACTGGAGGGATCATTGGCGGCCTTGATGAGAGATGAGAGCTCCCTTTGCGCCAAAATAGCCGCGTTTTTGCTTGTGAGAACGTCCACAGTCTCCTGCAGGGCCTTGATCCGTGTGCGGAGGTTCGCGTTTTCCTTGGTCAACATGGTGTTCTCGTGGTACATGTCGTTCGTGGTCTCTACTCCATCGTCCCCCATGATCCGCTTCCCTTGCTTATACTCCATGAGCTCCAATTGGAGGTTTTGTATTTCCTGACGAAGAAGATTGATTGTCCGGGAAGTCTTGTCTTGGTTCGCCGTGATTTTGTTCTTGATGTTGCGTGCTCGATTAGAGTATTTGAGGTGTTGAGGGTCTCCATGAAGTCTCTATCCGAGGGACTTACACAAGCAATCATGCAAGTCCGGCTGTTGCCGCCCAGGGAGTCCTGTAGGAGCCGGGTTAGCTTGGAGTCACGGTAAGGGACGTGAAGCACCTTGCGAGATGTGTCGCCTAGGGCACTTATCACATTTCCCAAGGCGAGAAGTCCACAGTTAATTGAAATTCCTGAAATATTATTATTATTAGAAAGAGGGGTTCATCATTACCATCGTTATTATTACCTACATAAAAATAATTAACTTTCAAAACCGGAATAAAAACCAGGTATCCATCTCATACACATACTTCTTCGTAGTGGAATAAATTATTAGATTATTATTTTCTGACCGTAAAACAAATTTTTACTAAGGCTTAACACATGGAATTCTATTATAATATTCCATTATATTTTATATCAAACGTAGATTACTTGTTCACCACTATTTTTAGTGCACAAATTTTACTTTTTACGCTTGTTAATTTTGTAGCTAGATTCATAAATATTTGAACCATTATTTTTTTTAGTAAAGTGCGGAACCCATATATAATTATTAAATTGTGTTTGCTGGAATGACACAGCATTCTCAATATGTACTCATTTTTTATTATTTGTTGGCTGTCAAGATTGCGGCTATATAAATCCGTGATTCCATACTATAAATACAATATCAACATCCACTATAAAAAATATATTCATGATTATTAAATCAGTGGGTAAAAATATTATTTCATAAAAAGTATTGTCACTTTATTATCGAGTTCTAACCTATTATAGATCCCTCATAATTTGAGATACTTATGCAATAAAAATAGTGCTTCTCGACAAACATGTGCCCAATAGGCTATTAAAGCCATGTGTATTATCAACATGAGTAAGGATGTAATTCCAACGAAGCAATTCGGTAAAAATGATATTTTTGAGCGTAATTGTACTCTGACATAATTATAATACCTCTCATGAAAACCAAAAAGATGGGAATGTGAAGACATCATCGACATGCATATCCAAGTCACAGCAATAATAAAGAAATACACGATCGTAAGATAAATTTATAATTATTTTTATCGTTACACAGAATCCTCTCAAGACAAAAAGAATGATTGAAGTTGTAGCAAATACATTTAAAAAGTAATATTGTATTAATGATATATAAACAAATAAAAACCAATATTATTTTCCTATGATCCTACATGATCATTATAGAAACTTACTCTTGGTAATCCAAGATGATGTATGTATCATCGTTATAGAATCCTACCGATACAAAAAGGAGCTTTTTAAGTTGTAAATAATTCGACTAAGAAATAAGATGAATAATCCATTAAAAAATGGAAAATAATTATTTTTCCTATAATATATGACCAGCCCCATACTTAGCAAGCTCAAGACGGTAGTAGATTGCTTGATCGCTTCATCATGAACAAATAATTATATTATTGCAGGCATATAAATGCATTTTTTTCCCTTTCTTACACATAAGATTCAATTGAATTGCATCCGAAATAATGAGCCTGTTAGCCAACATTTTAAAAGGCCCCTATTTCATTTTCTAAATATCTTCTAAACACAGTCAAAGAATGATAATTATGGACCTAAAACTATGAATGAGCACCACAGTTTGAAACCAAAATGATATTATAATCGCTACATTGCTACAAGATCGCTACATTATCTAATCATAAGCAACATTAATAATACCAACTGCCGATAATGTTGAGATTCTTATATGAATGACACACACCTTCTTTGGCTCTGTCCCCAGTGGCACCCGTTCGCTTCAGTCTCTCAGATCCAGCCAGATCCACAAAATGGAACTTGGCCGTGAGGATCTCCATTTCCCCTTCCTTGGAGGCGGAGTCTTCATTCTTATTACTGTCCTCGTGCCCCCCTGAGGAGGAACTCGGTGAAACATGACGCTCCTGATGAATGATTATTGTGAAAATGGCGTGGCTACGAGATGACTGATCGTTCATGTTCGTGCTCGCCGTTGTACGGTTAAAGGCACCGGACTTGAGGGCGCTCAGTGTTTCTTCCTCCGAGCGAACCGTTCGCGTCGTTATGCCCACCTAAACACAAAAAGCAACAAAGAACATGAAGTGACAAGTAAATTAAATAGATAATCATGTAATTAAATAGATTAGACATTGAGCATTGTTATTATTATGATCATAACAATTCTTCTTTGTCTTTATCACGTAGAATGTAATTAATCAGTCTTTATTTGACAAAGCAGCTTAGCTCATATCATCCTCCTTATTAATGGTCCTTTTATAATTATACTACTAAGGAATCTCTTAGTTGTATTGCCTATCCTTTTAATATCCTTCATAGGATTTGTGCATATACATCATAATTATAAAAAACAATCAGGAGGTATATTCTTTACAAATTATGCTTATATTAAATTTTTTGCTGAATGTCGCATCAACTATCTTTAAAAAGATATCCTATTTGCTGGGCACCGATTTTCTTTCGGTTTCGAACCAGATCCTCCGAACCATATTTTGAAAATGATTCCGAATTGTTTCGAAAGCTCACGTCAGTTTCTAATTCGCCCAGCTCTGCTTATTTCCTTTTTAAAGTTATACCGACGTAATTTATACATTACTTAAACTTTCTTTAAAAAGCTATTATTATACAGCTATCTTTATATATGACATGGATAAACAAATTTAGATCCTGCCTATTAATGAAGAGTCATTAGCACGTGTATCTAATACTGCAATAAAATTAATGGGTAAATGCCAGTATTGCCCATTGAAAAATGTATGTGAAAAGCTTAAAGATGTCAGTTTATTTAGGGGATAACCTATTTTTGCATTTAATGAGAGTAATAATACATATCAGAAACCTCGTTGCTTATAGAGAAGTGTATTTTAGGATGAACCCCTTATTGAGCGTGCATTGTACTTTTACAGTAAAATGTGACCTATTTAAAAGTTGGAAGAAAATAGTTTATCCTTGCGATGTTGATACATTTTTTTATCATTATTTGTCCATGAACACCTTCTAAAAAAATAATAAGTGCTTCTCTCTCTCTTTCATCTTGATTATGCTGGCAGATCACATCTGTTGAAAGGAATCCGCCTACTTTCAGACTTGGGAATCAGGTTTATGCAGGTTCAAAAGAGGGGAAAAGGGGCAAAAACTCGGTCATGTCATAAATAGGTTTATCTGTACACATATTTTGTGAACAATGAGTTCACTCAAAACTTATTTGTTTATTTGAAAGTTTGTTTCGACTGAAAATTAAATTTAAAATACTCAAATGATATTTTTGACAATTGAATAGATATAATCTAAATTTATTCAACTTTGTGTTCCGAGGTTCTTATTATTTTTTTTTATATGGTTCGATAGAATTGCATCCGACAGGATATAAACAAGTAATAAAGCATTAAAATTAGTCTATTGAACCTAGGACCTTATTAATGAGGTAGACCAAAACTGGCCACCTCTCTCGGGATTCGAACCTGCGCATCCAACATTGAGAGTTGAACACGCTTCAACGCACACGGCTATCGCAATCCCTTCTATTGTTGGCCATTTTGTGTATTTATGTCCTCAAAAGGAGATATACCTAATTATAGATATTTATTCACAAACGTGTGCTTCAAAGTTATTTATGTTGCCTTAGTGAAACATAATTTCCATTCTATTTAAATCATTATCGAAAAATCAACGTGAGGGACTTAAACTGTTATGTGTATAAGTTCATATTAGAAGATCCTTAAGTTTATATGCAAAACAACTATTAGTAAAAGAAACTGGACGTTCTGTGTAAAAATACATTTGATTAAGACTGGCATCATGACTGCGTTATTCCTCCACTGTTGTTTGTACTTCGATATCATCAAAGAGACTCATCAATAAAGTGATCAGGTGGATCTTCTGACATTATTTGAACCGACATAATTTTTAGGATATCAGCGCTAAAATTTATATAGCATATATAGCAAACATTAAAACATTGTTAATTATGGATGAAAGATATTCGTACAGTGACTGAAGGCTTTTTGCATTTCTTTGAAGCTTATAGTAAGTCTTCTGTAATCCAACTGAGCTAATGAAGCTTCTATTTGATATTTTAAAATGTATAACTTTATAATATTATTTAAATAAGTATTATATATACATAATTTTCATTAAACATTTTATATTTAACACTTTTTTATGATTCCTTGACGATAATTTACAAACAATGAACGTTCTTCGAAATACAGAAGTATAATAAGAGAGATTCATCCCCAATTTAAGTTTTGTATATTGGCGTGTTTATTTCTTACATTATATTGCTCAATGATTCGAATATCATCCCCTCTTCATGTATACATATTTTATTACCCTCTTGCCTTTGCACATATGAATAAGCTAAATCACGGGTTCAACGTAATTGTAAAGCCTAATGATACAAATAGCATAGTTACGCTATGTTAATAACATCATAACTAATAAAATGACACATCACAAGAAACAATAACCCTCGTTGCCATTACGTTGAGTTTACACGTTTTAGACACCATGCGTTGTTCATGTTTTGTGTTTTTTTAAAACTAGAATTGACATTGCATGAATCTACGTTCGATTGAGTAGTCGTTTCATCCAGTTAGGATGCATGATTAATGTCATGCTTGTTTAGATGCAGTGCAATTCAATTACTCTCCAATGACCAGGGATGATAAAGGTAGTCATGCTCCCTTAAGCAATTTTTTTGTACATTTGTATGCAATACTTTTATTAGAATGACTAAGAAATAGATTGCTTTTCCCATGGCTGCAGCAATAAAGGTTTGTTTCTGAATCCACCCCAACCAATAACTGACACCGCTCTTCAATTCACTAGATTGTGTTTGATTTGACCTTGTCACACCAGCCAGCCAGCCACCAACCCACCGTGTAAATGCTTCCGTTTGAGTCTTCATGTATTCGTATTCCGGACTTTTTATTGTTAGCGCTGTTGTTGGTGTTGGTGGAGGATGTCTTGAGATCAAATAGATCAATGACTTCCTCATTGTATAGCTCCATGAACTGCGTGGAGATCTTGAAGTCTGGCGGTGTTCGCTGTGCCTCTAGGGCCTCCTCGCGCCGCCGATCAATGCCCTCAAAGAGCTGTCTCACGGCTCGTGGAATGATTCCCTGTGAGTGTTCCTGTGAGCTGGCAATCTCAAAAGCCGTTCCCATGGTGTATGTTTTCCCACTCCCAGTTTGCCCGTAGGCCAGCACCGTGGCATTGTAGCCCTCGAAGGTCCCCTCAATGAGCCTATGGACCGTGTCCAAGTAGACCTCAGCCTGGGCAGACTCTGAGCTGAACACGTAGTCGTAGGTGAAGGCCTTATTGGAGCCTAGCCAGACTTGGGGCTCCCCGGGCGTCAGGCTCACGCAGATCTGACAGGCCTCCATGATCTCACGGGGGAGCTGAGGGCGGATGCGAACGGCCACGCGGACGCTGCTCCCGCCCTCATCCTCCTCCTCACACGAATGAGGCTCTTTGACCTCCTCGCAGATTGATGTCTCCATCTTCAAGCGGACATTTCACAAAGACACACGACGGAAAGAAGGAAGAGCACACAAGCCTTGGAAAAGATTCACACTCCGGACAACGACTGAAGGGAAGAAGACTTCATCAACGCTCACTCGCCTACACAAGCGGGCTGGCCCTACCTCAGACCAAGAATAACAAAAAGACTTCCTAGTACAATACGCATTGCATTCTCTCTTTTTCTCACTCCCTCCTTCCCTCCTTCCCTCCCTCTCTCTCCCCTTCTCTTAAAGTCCATATACGCCTCCTGGACCCGGCCCATGTACAATCTGAAGCAACCCTGGAAGATAACTATCCGAGGGACGTGAGGTCTTATAAATGTACATCAATAGACGGAGATGAGTGATAAACCACCCACGATAAGGGATTAAAATGACGGATAGGCAAAGATATTTATAACAAGGAATAGAAAACATAATTTAAAAGTGTGACGTCATTGGCTTCAGTTTTAAAGATAACTCCTTAATAGCGAAAGTGAAGAGATTTTATAGTTTGTTATTTTTATAATTTGAAGTGAGATCACAAACTCTAGTTTTTTTTTCTAATGCTATAATTTATATTCCGCTTAAATACTTAGTAGAAATTCCTTCTGTTCGGGCTCTGAGAAGATGGTATAGAAAACTGAAAACTGCGATATTTTGTATTATAAAAAGGTAAAACTTGACAATTTATTTTTATATGTATCCACTATAATATACATATCTTTCCATTCTTATAAATGAATAACCTTAAACCAGTGTCGTCACGCATTACATGAATGAACGTTTCATTATTCTCAATCCCTTGTTCCTTTAAAAACGTTATTGACGTTCCGCCCGCGTTTGAGTGTGAGCGCACTGAGGAAGATTCACGAAAAAGAAAGGGTTTTTGGCCTTCCAGTCTAACTGGAGGAGGAAGGAAAACACACACAAAAACACAATTATTCATCAGGTCTGAGGGGAACAAGCTAACTCAGGCATGAAGCCAGGGCGGGTTTGTCGATTAGTAATGAGCAGAAAATGAGCGGCCGTTATAAGTGAACGGAAGCGCAAGACTCTAAATAAATATCTTCCTCCTCCTACTCCAACTATTAAAATGCTGCTGTAATAAATATACTTGTCGAACAGGTGGACCCTTACTTCACATAACAATACTTATAAAGCCTTCCTCACCCAGGCAACAATCCAAGCCATCATTATTCATGAATCCAAGGGATATTGCATTGAATAATCATTATACAAATTACATGATGATTATAGCAACGACTCCTCTAATAGATGATCGTCTGATGATTAGTTAGTAGTAGTCCCTTTCGTTCCTCTTATCTACGACAATGATGATGATAATTTGTTATCTATGATGTCTCCATCGAAGCCTTATCAGTTGCTTCCTCCTGAAGAATAAGAAGTTAAATACCTTACAGGCAAATTGACTCCTATGACTAACATCATATTATATGCTCGGACCACAATCAACGAATGCTGAAGCAAACAACCCAAGAGGCGCTTTTTATTACCCTTCAAGTTAATAAAAGGGGATTGAGATGCAAAGAATGATGAAAATAACATAATACTAAACGCTTTGAAGACCATCTTTTATTGTAAATGTTGTAGGCATATTGAGTTGAGGGACTAATAGTTACTAATGACTATAATCGCCCTCATAAGAACATCAAAAGAGGTTTTGATAGAGCTTTTAAATATATTAATGATCATAGGTTATTATGAATGAGGAATATAAAAAATATCTTACAAGCAAGTGGTGACAAGTTCTTGTCGGCACTCAGCATTTCAAAGGTCGTAATTTGTTATAAATATATATTTTTTAAATCAGAGATTCAAGTACGTCAAAGGGTGAAAGTAAGATGAAACGATTCGGAACCCGCAAAAGATTCAAGGCCGTTAAAAGAAGAGGGGACATTTGTAATACGTAACTTGGAATAAATATATGTCTGGCCACGTCAAATAATTACATTTCAACACCAACATGTTGTATCTGTAGGAAATATTTTCAATTAGAGCCATTAAAATACAGATTACAGGATATAACTTTGAACCCTTTCACACCTGGGTACCATTCTGGCCTCGAATATTTGCTGGTACGACGTTCCGGTGAGTTTTGGTTCACTTTCGGCTTAGCTCAAAGCTATATATGACTTTAATTTCAAATGGTACATGCGTATAAGGTATTTCAATTTGATGCCAATTTATCTCTTGAGATTGGATGCGATAGGAGTCGATAGCAATATAATTTTTTAAATATGAATATATTGTTAATAAGAAGTATTAGAATCTATATAATAATTCACCAATCTCTGTCCGTCCGTCCGTCTGTATGTCCGCACGCTATCTCCTCCCACATTTATAGTCAGATTTGAACTTTGAAGGTACCTATGGAATCCTTGGGCAAGGCGGACTTAATAAAACTATTAAGTGATGGGACCAGAAATGAAAAAAATGTCACTTGGATACACCTTTTCTGATTTTACTACCTACCTAGCATTTTATCTCCGTTTGTGTGTTTGATCAATTTTTGACCCCCTTCCTATCAAGATATTTCAAATCTAAGCACAGATTTGACTCCTTGGGCCAAGGCTGTTTCACTCACAAACTAGTTCCAAAACCTCCAACCCGAAGGCGAACAATGGGCCCCCGCCCAATATGCGAACATATATACTCTGATTAGCTTGCACGTGAGAGCCCAAATAATATTTATAGTGACCATATATATTAAACGCCATCGCTATTATCATCTGATTCGAATGTGGCATTCAATCCATAAAAAAACTTACAACAAACAAAAATGATGACTCATGTGCATACAAAATTGAGCAATTTTTATGATCTCTGAAAGCCACAACTAGGACTCATGAAGATACTTATTATCCTTACATGGTAATGATATCAAACTACCTTAAACATTTTTTTTGCATGGGCACCCAGATTTTCATATTTTGATCGCCTTATCTATTTTTTTTTGTACACCCGTACAACATTATTTAAACAATATGATATTAACGTTACCTCACTGAGATACATAAATAAATTGTGACATTTTAACATCTAACTGAGTTCATCACTATCACAAATTAAAAACATTTTTGATAGGGGGTTTAGTTCTAAGTTGTAAGAAGATTTTGATTTTTGCGACAATAAAATTTATTTTGGGATCACCTGTATATATAACACAAATGCTCATTCTTAAAATGACCAAACTTGTATAAATTTTTGAATGACAATCCCATACTTTTTCAAGTAAACAATCAATAAAAAATGCCTTTTTTCAATCTCGGTCTACAGAAATAACAAATTTTCTCTTTTCTCCATATATGCTTCCAGCTTATCTATTTATTACTATCAACATCAAATACGAAACATAAACAGAATTCAATCACTGAGTTTAAGGCTTTTTTAAAATAGTTCATTAAAGGAATTTACATTCATGTAAATGTCCCTATTCGAGGCCCATGTGAAAAGACCCAATTGCTCGAAAGAATGGAAATTCTTAGCTCTGAAGTGATATCTCATTTAATACTAACAACTGCTTTAAAAAAAACCACTTTTTTCTGTCAACCAATGATGTTCTAGCAAAATATATCAGAGTTGTATCCTTAAGTATACATGAATGAATGAGCAAATGATATGCTACATACTATTACTCATCAATGATCATACCAATAACTCTTCTTTGTTAGGTGAGCCATTATCTATTTATCTTAATTCAATTTGTTATTAAATATATTCTTTCAAAGTTTGCACCCTTTTTGTCATAATCAATTATGTTTTTACCTTTTATACCTTGCTATATATTTCCAGTAACATTCTTACATTATACTAAATTTCAAATAATTTATAAGTATCAACTTGTTGACGTTCACCAAAATTGTCGTTCGACGTTCGTTTGTTGTTCACCAAAAGTTATCGTTCGTTTTAATATTTAATCGTTCATCGTTCGTTTGTCGTTCATCATTCTGAAAAAAAATTGACTACGTTTTTTTAGAAAGGAATTTTTTCCCATGATAAAGAAAAATATTTGTCTTTTTTTGGTGCCAAAAACGAACGACGAACGATAGGAATTTTTTGTTGTCGTTCGTCATATTTTTGTCGTTCACGAACGACGAACGATTACAAATGAACGACAAATCAACAAGTCTGTAAAGTATATATAAATTAAATGGCAGTCAGGTTTTTTTAAAAATGTGTTATATCTTGTAATCTAATTGCTCTTTGAAATAAATCTGATGCGCCTCTGCGAAGGCCATCATCATGCACCTCTAGTACATCATCCATGACCTACCTAGTACCTATATTAAAAGTGAAACTTCATGGGTTATCTGGGTCAATAACATGCAATGATGCATCGAGGATATTGGGTAAAAAAGGAAAATAAGGAGCTGTGCCTCTAAATAGATGAAGAAACATTTTGAGGCCTAGGAACATGTTATTTCTTTTTATATCTATTATGTATTATATATATATATATATATATATATATATAATATGTTTCAAGGCATTGTCTTTTAGCTAATATGAAAAACACCTCACCTGACTAAGCTATATCCCCTTAAATTATATTCCACATCCATTAGTTTAAATTAATTTTCTTTTATGGAATCCTCCATTATTTCAAAAGAGTCAACCACAATGGGAATTTTATTAAAATGACGTAATATTATTCTTTATCGAGATTAAAAAGCACAACTTTTTTGTTGACAACTTTGCTTTCATATTTACTGAATCCCAACGAATATTGAAAAATAATTAAATGCCCCAATGGCTTCTGAAGAATATTATAAACAATGATGCCATACAACTTGCAGAGCCAAAAAAGGCTTGATCATTAAGATTAGCAGCTAAATTAGTAGAGCGTTACGGGAACGAAAAACATGTGACTTTTTTATAGTTAAATAATTATATTATGTGTAAAATGTTGTTCTAATTTAAAAGTTGATTGATTCATATTTATACTTGTTTGTTTGTTTGAGGGTAGGATCCAGAGTACGAATTGAAGTCGAGTCTTGAGTCCAGGTCGGAATCGAATTTGCGATCTTAGGCCATTCCCTAGAACACACAACCCACTTTAACCATGTTGTTTACCCATTCTACCTCGGGAAGCCAAACAGGTAACCAATATTACAATTCCTAAGAATTGCTGGTATCTGCTTTAACTCTGGAGGATGTTGGTTAAAGCATTTTTGAGCGATCATTCTCTTAAGACAAAAGAAATCACACTCAGCCAACATGTGATAAGACGTCTCATCACTCTGCTGGAAAAAACGACACTCTCGAGTGAGAAATTTGTTCGACAATGACTGATGATATCTAAGAAAGTTATGACCAGTTATTATCTGTATTTGAATACATAGAGATTCACGACTAAGATTAATCAATCGTCTCGATGCATTAGGGTCCGGCTTCGGAAGCCACAGTTTACTTTGTCTACATGAGCTATCCTGTGTCCATCGGGAGGCCCATTCTCTATAGAGACCCCTCCTTATCAGGTCTGATATAAAAGAATCTGGAATAGGAATGTCCTTTAATAGATTTGATCTTGATCCAGCTTTTGCAAGTCGGTCAGCTTTCTCATTTCCTGGCCAACCTACGTGAGCTTTAATCCAATGAAGGTTGACATGGTTTACACGTCCAAGTGCATTCAAAACATTGATGCAATTGTCCACTGTACGAGACTTTACAACAACCGAGCCCAAAGATACAAGAGCTGCTTGGTTGTCGACATAAAAATCTATTTTTTGTTTGAGATTTTCTTATTTAATAATAAGAGGGCTGCCTTTAGGATAGCCCAAACTTCAGCTTGAAACACTGTGGATTCGTCACTGAGTTTCCCAGCTGAGTTTATTATAAAAGGATTGTACAAATGATAGCCCCATCCGATTGTGTTAGCAATTTTGCTACCATCGGTGTAGCATTGAATACCATTACTGGCGTTCAATACCTCACCTACAGAGAAGCTATCATAATTAATGGAAAATGTTTTCTTCCAACTCATTTTTAGACTCTTAGAAAAGTCTCTGTTAATACAAGATGAAATTCCTAACTTTTTATTTTCACGCCACTCTTCAAGAATATGACCAGGTTTAGACCCAATGCTCTCCCATCCATGTGGCGTGATGTTCAAATTAAAAAGTGCCTTTCTGGCCCTCATTTTGATATATAAATCTAGAGGAGGCAAATCGAAGATTACCTCAAGTCCTTTCGTAGGTGTACTACGATAGATAAGGTCATATTTATACTTATGACATAAACGATATATTTATGACACAATAACAAAATACGTTTGTTGATATAAAGTCTCTCGATAAAAATATAAATGTTATAACGTCACCTACGATGATGATTCACTTCATTATCAATTGTAAATAATACTCAGTATAACGCAATTGCAAATCTATCAAAGTGATAGGAATTTTTTTAATATCAAGTAAAGATTGCCATTGCTCAAGGTCAAAAAAATTTTCTAAAAATAGTTTGTCCGTTTGTAAGGCTTCATCTTTTATATCTCTATACAAGTTAAGAAAAGGTCCGGAACATCATAAGTTCAAATTGCGTTCTGATTTAGTGATACATATACTGAAATGACAGAAAAGTTGATTCAGTGACTGTATATATGTAAATCTAAATCTGACTATCATTCAAATAAAGTGCATTTCGACAACACTAGAGAGCCATGTACTGGTTAAAATAAATACGTCCTGTTAAAACAATAAATGTATTTATTTATTATGGTTATGGACCATAGAGATATAAAGATATAGAGAGCTGATTCCCTTCAATAGCAGAGACAAACAACGTTCAGCTGTATTCTGTGTGTCCAATAAAACAAAGTAATTTGTACTACGTCATCGTAGCTGATCATAGAGATAGATTCTATCTCTATGATCAGCTTACGATGACGTAGCACAAATTACTTTGTTTATATTGGACACACAGATACATCTGAAAGGAAGTTATTCTTGACACAATGACGTATTTCTTTGACGAATCCAATTAGCTCTCAATAGCTTTATATCTCTATGTTATGGACCCATATAAGCCGTGTGTGTGTGTGTTCAGACTCGAACCGCGGTCCCACAGTTAAGGAATAAATAAGTAAATGCATCCAATAAATTACCTAAAGTTTTCCCACTTATTTAAATAAGAATTGTCTTTCTAAAGTACATACTAAGTA
>CP045891.1:4027817-4048310 GCA_013387185.1 Caligus rogercresseyi
ATAAACAAAAAAAGGTTACAAAAAAAAAACGCGCGAAATCGGACAAAATATTTTTTTGGCTTTTTATTGTGGCCTCTTGCTCCTTTTTTAAACACTCAAATAGTCTCGGGTACGGTTACTTCGCTCCCTACCTGAGGCTAGAAACAAAAGAGAAAACCACACTTCAACCCGGCCATGTACTACATTCCTCACAACACTCTCAGTAGGTACTATTATAGAAGAAGAATGGAAAAAAATAAAAGTATTCGTCATGCGGAGTGCTCCTTCCTTGTTTTATTATTGTTATTGTTACATTGATTCAACATTGCTGGGATCAAATTTCTCGATGGGAAGGTCGGACGGGTGGCTGATTCCAGTCATTATATTTGCCCGTCTCATCATCCCTCAATGATCGGAGGAGGACGGAGACGAGACGTTTGGGAGCTCCTTCATCAATGCTAGGTTCGCAATAGCACTGACTCGGCATGAATATGGTTCAATGGGACTCGCGGATCCAGATCCTTCTATTATAAGTACAATAATAGTGAGGAATGTTAGCACACGATGGCCGGTTGAAGGTGGTTATCTTTGTTTTTGTTTGCTAGCTCAGGGAGAGATCGAAGTAACCGTACCCCTAGTCTCCGCTCCACTATTATGACCATGCCAGTTTCAAAAACACCCATAAAATTTTTTGTAACTCAATAAATAAAAAAGTTGTGATTTTGTCCCATAAACCAAAAATGAAAAACCAAAAAATCAAATTTCAAAGAATTCGGACCTTATTGAGCAAAAACGGGTTTTTTATTTATTTATCAAGGACCCATTAAAATATGTAATCAGTTTATATACCCCAAGAAACTTTTTCCCTGTTCCCCAGTGATATTGATTCAGCAAACCTAGTATTAATATATACATTAACTTCAACGAGCTCCTATCGAATTACGGCGGAGCTGCCTAAGTTTGAATCGGAGAAACGATCTTATAATAGTATCAATAATTACATTTCGTGTGTTTAGAGGATAAATTGAAGCATCAATCTCCAAAATCTATAAATGTATTATATTGAATACCTATATTTAATATGAAGTCAGAGTTGACGTAAGCGATTGTTTCTACCTGGGCATCAGAGTATGAACGAGGAATAATTCAGCATTTTATTGAATATTTAATTATTTGTAGACCTTTGTCAAAATATAATTCTTAGATACTCGATAGCATAAATATTTTATGGCTGACGTCATGAGATGTATACATGAGAATAAAGAAAACGTTGCATTTTTTGCATAGAGATATAAAGATATAGAGAGCTCATCCCTTCAATAGCAGAAAGAAACATCGTTCAGCTGTCGCCATTGCCCAAACTAAACAAAGTAATTTGTACTACGTCATCGTAAGCTGATCATAGAGATATAAATATTTGTTTAACTTGGGCACAATGACGTATTTCTCTGAAGAATCCCAATAAGCTATCTATTTCTTTATATCTCTATGGTTTTGAAGCGTGATTGGTTGAAATAAAAGTTGAGGGAATAATTAAAAAGCAGCTGTATTTACGCTGCAATGTATCTCTTCACTATCAGCTGTTGAGGAGTGAACATCAATTTAGAACAGGCCCGGCGGGATGGGCGGGCCTGGGGGTGCACCCGCTGAGTGACGTGGGTCCGATTTTTTAAATGAATGTGTCAACTGCACCCCCATAACAACTGTAGGGCCCCCCAACAGCCTGGCCTGCTGCCAGGCCTGATTTAGAAAGAAGAAATTAATCCTTAAAAGTACTAATTGTCTCTTCTTCATGGGCCTACATCCATGACGTCATTCTCGAATCCTTTTATGGACTCCTCCTATTACACGTTTTTATGTTCATTGAATAAAGCAAATGCTCCAGAAAAAAAAGATTATGGCATAAATATGTTCACACTCTGAATATTGCACATAAAAAAGAAAGAACTATTTTTGCTTACCATAACCTGTTCACCCCAAATAATAGTATATATTTATAAATAAACTGTGAAATCGTCAGCCTACAGAACTGCATATTTTTTTTAAATCTACAAGATCCATTGCTAAGTAATCATTTGAAGCTATAGACCAACCTTTCATCAATATACATACCTCTTTTCCCGCTGAATCATCAAACAAAGAAAAAAGACTGCATATTTAGTCATATTTTAATTTCACTTGAATATTCCCACTAAGAACCAAGCTACAATTGAGCTATTCATCCCTTAGAAAGGGCTTTCTTAATTTCCCTCCTTACAAGTCTGATCCAATTAACAATATCATGTGTTTTAAAAGTAAAACCTGAACTCAACTAGCATAAATTATTATTATCCAAGGCCACACAAAAATTAGTACTTAAAGTTATATAGCGTTAAGGATGAAAAAAGTTATTTCTTTAGCTGGACATATTTACTTTATTTTTTTATCTCATTTGTCTGCATATATTCATAATAATAAAAAAGTATCACAATGTATTTTAAAAATAAATATATATAATGGCACAGATGATCTTATGTTAGTTAAAGAGACATATTTCTTAATGATGTATGAAAACAGAATAATAACTATAATCACAAGACAAAGTTTTAATTACATTAAAAACTAGATTTCTGTCCGTCTTTCTTATAAGAAACTTTCATTTCGTTAAATACATGTCCACATACTTCTTCCTCGTAGACAATTTTCAATCCCTCCAAGGCGATCCCGTCGTGATGTAGTAAGACATTTTTTCCCCTCCTTCTCTCTCTATCGCTCATTCCTCTCATTATCAGAAAAGCGCTAATGATAACTAATTTTCATATAAAAGCATGTAGGATTCTAGAATCCTAAGCGTATTTTTTTCTTTACTTTCAATATTGAAGGAAGAGTCATGCCAGGAAGTTCCTCTTCATTTTCCTCCATCCCGTCGGGGATCCCGTGGAGGTCACTGAGATGTGCCGAGAGTATTCTCTGGACAAGCATCCCAAGAAGGCAAACATTTCCATAGGGGGATACTACGGCGAGGACGGAGGGATTTATAACTTCAAGGTGGCCCAGAAGGCTGAAAAGGAATTAATTCAAAGCCCTAATCATAGTTATTTGCCTCCCAATGGACTCCCTGAACTAAACAAGGCCGTATTTCAATTGGCCTATGGACACTCGGAGGAAGCCTGGAAGAGAGGTGTGCGAAAATAAGTTTTTGGAAGAAATGGTAAAGTAGGGGGATGATGTAACAAATGATTCTATTAAAGCCACTGAGTTTTGAAGGAGATTAATAATAATAATATAATATTATTTTAATATAATATTTTATAATAATATATTTAAATATATATATAATATAATATATATTTTAAATCACTATTTCTAATGCTACAATGATTTTGAAAGATTTCGAAGGCTGACATAGAGTAGTTATTGATTGTAATGGTCAAAGTACAAGCATTTGATGAAATAATAGTTATTTAATCCTAAACTATGAATGTGGTTAATTCATGTGAGTAGGATCCAATACATTTTAAGTGATTCATAACGCTAAATTTTAACAAAATTTATTCGTTTTAGCATTTTTTTTGTGTTCCATTAATTAGAATTTTGCCTTTTTTTCATCTATCTTTTCCTAACATCGTGAAACATTTAAATGGATTATATTTGGCTGTAAATGAACATTATAGAAGTATTACCATTAATTGGATTCATTCTTCATGCCAACAACGGACATTATTGGGCTTGAAAGCTTTTATGCATTCATATCAGCTCACAATTTTATTTGTATCCTTCATTAGATTGGTTTTGACGTATTTACGTTTTATGAAATAGTGTTGTTTTGTATGTTGTTGTTTACACAAGTCTGGGTGGACACTTTTGAAATGATATACTTTGAAAGATAACATTTATTCTAATACAAAATATATATTTATTTTTAAACGAAAATAGCATTTCCTCATCACAAGAAAGACACTAATGATCAACTGTTTATGAGAGATGTACAAGCGGACGCATAGACCTCGAATATAGTTTAACCTATTTAAATCATTTAGGCAGGTTTTTTTCTTGATTTAAAAATAATATCGACCGTTTATGCGTATAAAAAGGACAGGACTGAATTATACTCTATTATTTAGGCAGTTTAATCTTGATTGAAAAATAATGTTGACTGTTTATACATATAAAAAGGACGGGATTGAATTACACCTTAAACTATTGTTAGACGTCTACTAGACCAAAAATAAATATTAATCATTGTAACATGTACTTGATTTCGGTTTGTAAGGAAAATATTGTTCTCTAAAACAGATGGATTCATTGCATTGTCTAAGTACCCTTTTTCTATATTTTTAAAGCACCGTATGTTGAATTTACATGATATGCCTGATTTGATTCTGTATGAACCCAAAAGTTGTAAATATTCATAATTATAACATTTCCTTCTTTAGGTTTTTGTGTACAAAGTATCGGAGGTACAGGACCCCTACGACTCGGAGCTGAATTTCTCCTGGAACACTTGAACCTCAAAACAGCCTATTACTCAGATCCAACTTGGATCAACCACAATACATTTTTGAGCGAGCCGGTTTCTCAAAGGTGGAGCCATATCCCTTTTGGAACTATGAATCCTCAGAATTGACTTTTGCAAATTTACCCACTTCTTGAGCAAAAAAGCTGAGACAGGTTCCGTCATCATACTTCATGCATCTGTTCACAATCCCACTGGAATGAACTTCAGTAGAGAGCAATGGGAAAGCGTGGGACACATCATTAGCGAGAGAGGGCTCTTCCCTTTTTTCGATCTTGCGTATCATGGATTCGGGATGGAGGCCTGGATGAAGACGCGTTTCCTCTTCGACTCTTTATGCAAAAGAACATTGAGTTCTTTGTATCGCAGTCCTTTGGGAAAAACCTTGGTAATAATATTAAAATACATAAATTAAGATCAGCACCCAGACTATCGATTAATATTCAGTAAATCAGTACTTCCGACAGAGGTGAAAGTGAGCAAAACGGATCGGAATTATTCAAGACTAGTACGGTACTTGGAACATGATGAAAAAATCCATAAAACAATTAAGACCATTAAAAATAGAAAAGTACCGACAAGACTTTGAACCACTTTTACTACCGTCCTTAGATTTCTATTTCCGATATCAATTTTTTAAATTTATTAAGTAACCATTATTGCTACCGTTTGTATGATATGTGTTCACTGTTATCGGTAGATTGTAAAGTAAACGCAAAACTTCTGTTAGAAAGAATCTTAATTTTTTAATATTTTTTGAAAAAAATATGCCGATGCCAATTGAACGAATACCCATAGATTTTTCTATCGAATCACAATTCTGAGTAATATATATAATTTATAAAATTGTGGTTAGTAACAAGAATAAGGGAAACTTTTTATAGAAATATTTCTATCTCTAGAACCTTAGCTCTAATTATCAATAATTGATTATAACTAGTAATTAATTCGTCCCAAAAAAAATGTCGTCATGAAAGTAGGCTTATTTTAATACACAATACACTTGCTTGAGAATGTGATCCCCTATGTATTTACAATGCTTAGAAACATTTTACAATTTAGATAGATGATTTTTGTAAAAAATGAATTGGATAATTATTTTTGTAATTTATCAAATCGAGCTATAATGAAAGTTGGTGACAAGTGATTTAGCAGTCGTATTTTAAAATGAAGATATCTTTAAAAACTTTTTCAAATAGTAAATATGTATTCATTTGCATGTCATACTGTTTAAAGAAATATGGCTGACATCGGATAAGAGATCTCGGAGTCTCAAAATTGGTAGTCTTAACATGCTATTTTGATATAATTAATATTTAAAACTGCATTATACAAGAAATACATGTGATTCCTTTGGCTCGTGGGCTCGACTTTATCATTTTATGATACTCAAATATTATCAAAAATACTACCAATGTATTTCAAATAATTGGTGCTCAATGTAAATCTTCTGGCAGTTTAATTTATAATGTGCCAAATAATTTGTATTGAAAATACATTTGGCTTTATATCACGCGTTTACTTGAATAAACACTATAACATGGTTATGAAACGGTATTTTATAGCTAGAATATCTGTACGACAATATATATTTACAAAACTATATCTTTTTTGAAATTTGATTTCTTACTATATCTAAAATTTTAAAAGAATGGTTTAGCATATTTAATTGGATAAGCAGGATTCAGCTTCAGGACTTCAACTTGAGTCAAATCAATGTAGTCTATTTTTAAAATATGTTACCGATATATCGACTATTACAAAAGCTTTTTGCTCTAATGCATTGGATAAACTTAATGTTTTTTAATTCAACCATTATGATGCCTCTTGCCGGTTTTTATGTCTAATTATAATTTGTTTTATACCTTTCATAACACTTTTCACAGGGCACGTTATGGATTTTGCTGATACTGTGTTTATTGTGTTTTATGACGTCCATTTCAAATCAACACTTTATGTCATATTTTGTTATAACAGTGTCGCATTAAAAGGAAAGTAAACCACAAAAAATAACAATCATTGGCCATTCAGAAAAAAATAAACGTCAAATTTTGATCAATATTTTATAAAATTATAATTATAAAATTATTAATATTATTATTATATAAAATTATATATTATTATATAAATTATTAATTTATTATTATATAGAATTATTATATTTTTTGATAATAAGATTCAGTTCAAAATATATAGAGCAAATTTATTTTGTTATACTTACGTAGAAAACAAGGATAGTCAGTTATTTTTGTGGGATATAATGATTAATGACCCACAAACAAATGTAAATGCTTATGTTACTAGATGTGAGTTGCTATCTATCGCACTTGGTCATCACCAACTGGGTTTTGTGAATTGCTTCTACAATAGAAAAAGTTCTACATACGTATTTCAAACTTATATTTTTTTACACTTTTAGGTCTCTACGGAGAACGAATCGGCTTCCTATCTGGAAGTATTAATGATGAAAACGCAGTCCCCAGAATCTACAGCCAGATGATCAACATAAGTCGTCCCATGTACTCCAATCCAGCACGCCATGGAGCAGCTATTCTAGCCAAGGTCTTACTGGACCCCTCAAACTGCGAATCCTGGACTCAGGAGTTGGCTCAGGTTAGAGAGCGACTCCGATCCATTCGAAGTCAAATGAAAAGTATTTTAGAGGATCTTACACCGACTCGGGACTGGTCAGGGATCACGAAGCAGAGTGGAATGTTTTATTTCTCGGGTCTTAATATGAAGCAGGGGCTTCGACTAAAGGAGGAGTTTCATATTTATATGCTCCCGTCATCGGGGAGGATTAACTTGGGAGCCGTTAACTCAAATAACATAGAATATATTTGTCAATCTCTGGCTTGTGTCGTTCGATAATGTATAATCATTTATATAGACATATAGTTTAACAAATTCATATATTAATTTTGTGTTCAGGAAGTATTTTATTTATACTTAAAGGGGGGGGGGGGGGATTCATCCATTAAGCACTCTGTTTACGAAATGCCCAGTTCAGGAGAGCGTCTTGGAGCACTTCTTTAAATAATACTCGGTTCTTCAAAATCAACACCATATAAAACATTTCGACCAGTGTTTTACATTTTTTCTTATTTAAGTGATCGCAAGCACTACTCACCCAATTAAGAAAAATGAATGATTTATCTAACACATATTACTTTTTGTATCTTCCAGTATGCTTATGGCCCAAATTTGAATATTTGTACTTTTAAAGGTGCTCTATTTGAAAATGAACGCTATACTGGAAGATGCTATGTTGATAAGAATTTTTTTTTCAATATATATATTTTATTTTTTTTTGCCTATTTTATTCGATAGAATTGCATCCGTGTGGATATAAATGAATATTCTAGGCGTGTAAATAAGTATACCGAACCTAGGATCTTATCAATGAGGTAGACCAAAATTGACCTTCTCTTCTTGATAGTCGATCCTACACCTCTAGAGAGTTTGTTTGTTTAGCTCCTAGATCAGCCCCACTTCACCGGAACTTAATCCGGTATCAGCCGGTGGTAAACTGTGTAGGAGCTAACTAATTTATTTGTAAAATATTAAATTTCGACAGAAACATATATATTTTAAAAATGAATTCCTCAAGAGGCTTCTTCTTCTTTTCACTTTCCAGGATGATTTCCTCCATTTGTCTCATTATCCGTGGGCATTCGTAGATTAGGTGAATGGGAGTTTCATCTCCCTCTGCACAGAGCCGGCATGCCGAAGATTGGGTTTTGCCTATTTTGAGGAGATGTCTACAGAGGCTTGCGTGCCCGCTAATCATCGCCACTATCCGGGAAACACTCAGCCTTGAGAAGTGGTATTTTTTTTCTTCCAAGATAGGGCTCCGCAATGAAGTATTTTGATTGCTGGCACGTAGTCATATGAGTCCAGTATGTCTTCCACCTGGACATGGACACTCGCCTCAGGGCACTCCTTGCTTGACCAATTGATGTTGGTATAGTTACATACTTGCCCGTTTGGGCTCCTTCCTTTGCCAGGGCATCGGCGTATTCATCACCGTGATATTATTATGCCCTTTCACCCATCCCACGGTAATTTTATTATGGGATGACTCCAGGGCCAGTTTACACTTTGAAATGTCCGCGTTAAGAATTCTTCCAGGTCTAGTATTTAAGCTCTCAACTGCAGATAGACAATCTGTTAGAATGAGAAGACTCTTGTTTTCAGTCTTTTCCAGAGGTAAACTTCCATCAAGGTCAGAAATAGCCGTAACTTCAGCCTGAAACACACTATTTGTGTTATCGAGTCTGAGGGAACTATGGTTAATCACAGCATCACCATCTGCAATCAGCCACCCAGCTCCGGTCTGCCCATTTATTTTTGAGCCGTCGGTATATCCAACCAGGTCGAAGTCCTCGTAGACCGCCAATGTATATCCACGTTGATTGGTCCACACCAACGAGCCATCGCAAGGTCTTGGAATACCATTTGCTTGAAGAAAGTTATCCAAAGATCGGACATGTCCTTTAGATGACAAATCCGGCCATGCCAGTAATTTGTCCTTCCTTATCCTCAGTTTAGTCAGACATGCATGCTCCATTATGAACAGATGAAGTGGTACTAGACCACATAAGACCTCTATAGTAGCCGTTGGGGTGGACCGCATGGCACCTGTAATGAACATAAGACCAAGCCTTTGAAGTTTACGGAAATCGTTAATCATTGACTGACTGTTCTGGAGTCTAGATGCAAAAACAACGGATCCATAACTTACAACCGACCTCACATAAACCTCATATATCCATTTGGATTTCAACGGACTTAGACCCCAATCAGTCCCAACGAAGGCTTTAAGAGCAAAAAGTGTCCTTTTTGCTTTAGAGATGACATGTTTTATGTGGTTGTTCCAGTTGAGTTTTTCATCAATTATTAATCCGAGATATTTGAAGGTTCTTACTTTTTCTATTTCGGACTTTCCAAGATAGAGGTGGACATTTGGTCCCTTTTTTCTCTTGGTAAAGATCATCAGCTTGGTTTTAGCTGTACTGAAGGTGATACTTCTCTTTTTAGACCATTCCAAAAGCCCATTAAGAGCATCTTGCATAAGACTGGCTAAGGTAGATCGATCGCTAACTCTAACACAAAGGGCCAGGTCATCAGCATATGCTACTTTGAAAATTGGTTTCTTGATAAGATCCACAGCTTCCTGAAAAGCAAGGTTCCACACCAAAGGGGAGAGGATACCTCCTTGTGGACATCCTCTGGTGGGTATTACAGAAACCTGCTCACCACCAAGGCTGGCAGTCACGGTTCTGCTTCTCAAAAGGTTTTCATACCACATTGTGATCACATTGTCTATTTTATACTTATTCATGGCGCTAATCATATGATCAAATCTGACACGGTCAAAAGCACCCTGAATGTCCAGAAATACGACAATAGCCTCTTCTTTTGTGTGATAGCTACTCTCACAGCAGTCTACAAGGCAGCTTATAGCAGTATCCGTCGATTTTCCCTTACAGAACGCATATTGATTTTGCAGACCCAAATCACACTTTTCAAGGATTTTCCACTGAACCATACGTTCAAGGATTTTTAGGGCTACATTTGTGAGCGTGATCGGCCGGAAGGCCCTAGGATCGCTATGGTCATTCTTTTCTTGCTTAGGGATAAAGACCACTTCGGTTTTGGAGTGTATCCAGTGACCAGAATGGCGTTATATAATATGGCCAAACGCTCAAGAAGACAGTTTGGCGCATTCTTATATGCCTGGACAGGGACTCGGTCAGGACCCGGCTTTTTATTCGGTTTCAAACGTTCGATAGAGCTTTTGACGAGATCCACATCGAAGTAGTGCGCATCGAGGTCATGGTTTTGAAGCCTTGAATTTATTTCGAGGGTGGCAGAGACAGGGTCAATAGATTCAGGGAAATGCTCACAGAGGAGAAGATTCAAACTGTCCTTTTCGTTGTGTTTGTCATCCATCACATCCACACGAACGTGTGAGTGATTTGCTCTGGTCTTCATCAGTCTAGATAGATCTTTTGGGCCTCCCAAGGTTGACACCCATTCTCTAAAGGCCTCGCGTTTAGCTTTAATGATCATTGTTTTATACCGTTGTTTAGCCACCTTAAATTCAGCGGATCTCCCTTTACGCTCAAGATAGTTTACTCTGCGTCTCTGCTCTCGTATATTGTCATTCCACCAGGGATTTGCCTTTCTTAGTAAGCCAGATTTTACGCTACAGCAGGAGATTCTTTTCTAAAAAAACGTCGTCACTTTTTTAAATATTTGCACGCTGAACGCAAAACATTGAACGGAACACTATTTTTTTAACGCTGAACGCAAAAAAAGCTGAACCCTCACAAGCCTGCATAATACACATTAGACTAGCAGGGTCCTTGTATTGCATATATAACAACAAATTAGACGAACCGGGTTCTATATCTGTGGGATTAAATAGTTTTGGTCACGCATTTTTGATCGGCGATTTTTGATTTCAAGACAAAAAAGATTTTGGCATAGTGAGTCCTGATTGAAATCTGATAAGTTAACCCCCCTCTGTTTATTGCACATTAAACGACTTTTTTATTGGCCAGTGCTCATGTAATAGTTAAAACTTATATTTCGCTCTGTCCCACTTCGCCTATTGTGGCTTTGCATAATATTTTGTTGAATACTGATTGGCTCAGGGGCGTTACTGTTGTCATTCCTTTACATTTTTCCAAATTTATAAATCAGTGGAGTCAGGACGAAAAGCCTATGCTTCATTCTGAGGGATATTATTGCATTTTAAAATAAATATAGTTGATTACCTCGAAGATTTCACCTATCACGTGTTATATTTGTGACGTATACTCCACGATAAAGAAGGGTTCACTATATTAATGGATGAATAAGAAAATGGAAGAAGAGCTACTTCTTGTTGGGAAGGTTGTGTGATCTAATTCATTTTTAAAGGCTGCCATTGGATCTTTTTGTTACTGTTTTCTATTAGACAAAGAGATGATAAGAATACTACTTATAACTATTTATAATTGTTACCTCCGCCGAAGGAGGTATTGTTTTCACGGCTGTGGATGATTTTAATACCGATTTGACATAGAAAGAGAAAAAAACTGAAAACATAGACATCTCTCTGGCCTCTCTTTTATTATTGTATTAAACCTCACAAACCTCTAATACTATAATAAAAGAGAGGCTAGAGAGATGTCTATGTTTTCAGTTTTTTCTCTTTCTATGTCAAATCGGTATTAAAATCATCCACAGCCGTTTTCACTGGCGTTGGTTGGTTTGTTTGTTTGTCAGCAGGATAACTCAAAAAGTGCGGACGGATTCGGATGAAACTTTGTGGAATTGTTGGAAATGCCAAAAGGAACAAGTATTAATTTTGGCATCTCTGAGTGCTTCTTTAAGATGCAAAATGAGCTAAATACTAATAAATATTTCAAGTTAGCCTACTCTACCAATAGATGTCGCTGTGCTCTCCTCTTTGATGACGTCAGTTTCTTTTTCTTTCCATGTACCTCTAGAGTGTAAACAATGAAGGAGCAGTATGCAGAGTTAAAGGGACAGTGCGTAGAGGGTTGGAAATGACAAAAAGACGAAATGATTCATTTGTGGGAATCGGCGGAGGTTTGCACTCTCTGAGTCCTCTAGTTCAAGTATTATATTCTAAGTATGAAATCACTTAAAGATATACAAGTCCATAATGCAATATATTTCATAGTTACTATTTGACTAATACATGGTTGCTTATTATTGCGTCCCGCCAAGAATAAGTTTGGCATAGTATTTGTTCATGAGTCCATGGACTCGGGCCCAAACAATATATCCGGCCAATAGGCTCGCTAGAGACATGAGGAACCCACACCCTCGAAAATGAACTTGGGTGTGAATATCTTCCAGACCATGAGATGTCGCCGAAGTACCCCGGCGGAGAGCATGGAGAAGAAGAGTTGGAGGCCCAGGAGGAGGGAGTAGTTGAGATAGAGTCGAAGCATCCCGCTCCTTACGCGTCCAGTCTCCATCTCCAGTAGACTGAGATCTCCCTTTTCCCCTTCATCCTTGGCGCGGGATAGAAGGAATCCAGGGGAGGCTGTGAGCGGAAGGGTGTACGGGTAGGTAGAGGAGGAGAAGGGCCAGGGCAAAGAGGATGCGAGAGATGTAGATGCTCCATATGACAAGGATGAAGGGGATAACGTAGTTTTCTTTCCCATAGTCATCCCCGTAGAAGCCCACAAATGCAGCGCTCCAATGAATGGAGCTGAAGGTCGTGGAATGGCCGGAGGCGTAGAAAAAACGTTTTGAGCCAACCACCATAAAAGAATAACGGACGGAGTTGGCTAGAAAAGCATAAAAAATAAAATTAAGATACAATGAAATAATAATACAAATTTAAAAAAATCATGATTAAGACTGGATAATTCACATTCAAGCGAGAAAGGAAGAACGATGGTACCCTCGATTATAGTTTTGGGTTCGTGTGATAGAAGAAGTGAACTCATGAAAATAACTTACTTTTTCTAATGGTTAATAGTACCAAATATTCATTATGAAGTTCATATTATGGTCAAAGTCCAAATGTCTAAGTAAATTAGTCACATTTACGTTTTTCAGTGTTAAGATCTTAAGCAAACTAAGTACTCAAAGGAGTGTGTTAGTGAGGATCCTTCCCCGCTCGGAGAAGATTCTGATTGTCTTGATTTTTTATATTTTCTATGAGCTCAATTAGCATAACTTGTCTTTTGCTTTGAGAGTGATTACCCCCAGTATTAATCGTTATTCTATCAAAGGAGCATGGAAAACCAATACAGATGTACGTATTACGAAATTCCTCAAGAATCTACAAAAGACACACACACACACATATATATATATATATATAGCGGGTAGATATATCTAGGTGATATTTATATAAGAACGAACGAACATCCGACTTTTCAACGAAATCAATAAAAATGAACAGTTTTAGGCTTATAGCTAATTAACTATATATTTATTTTTTAAATACAAGTTTTTACTCGAAATGACCACCCTTTGCATTCCCGACGGCCTAAGCCTCTTGGCGAAGGAATTTCAGCACACTAAAGCATTGCAGCATTTAAAACTGCCCCTAATTTATCATTTCATCAAATACGAACCTTGATTATCCACGGCATTGAGGAACGCAATCATGACCATGACAGCCAGCATCACGGCGATAGAGGGACAGATCCCGTCCCCAAGGACTAGCATTGAGGACAGGAAACACATAGGATGATGGCCACAAGAGGGGCACTCAGTGCAGTTCCTATGCCATAGACAGGCCTTCAGATTCTTTTTACTCTTAGAAGAGCATCCAACTCCTCTTGAGATAGTTATAAATAGAAGACGCCGTGGGGAGGAAGTCGATTTTTGAGGGGTTGACCATGCGAGAATCCGTGGATCTGAACTTGTACTTTTTGTTGTAGACAAGGAAAGTTGAGGATATTTCGTCCCTGGAGTCTCCTCCGTGATCCCCCGTGTTTTCATACCGTGATCACCCAAGACGAACAAAACCGTGTCGTTGCTCATCCTATCCGCAACGTAGCCCACGATATCACTCATCTCCTGGATCTTCCGTGACATTTCCGTGTGGTTGGGCCCGTAGGAGTGACCCGCGTGGTCCACTCCGAGGAAGTGTCCGATGAACACGTCCAAGTTCTCTCTTTAAAGCTCGGATCGAAGCGTCTTTTCCACGCTGCGATCCACAGTGTCCAGGTCACGGATGTTGAAGGAGGGGTAGCTTTTCTTAAATCCGTTGGGGTAGAGCGTCAGCCAAGTGTCGTCTCCTGCAAAAACTGTGGATTTGTTGTTACGCATTAGCTGATGAATAAAGTTGTCTTCGTCAATTTCAAAGGAACCGAAGTTGCTGGAGGCGTCGATGAATGTGGGAAGACTACCAGTTGTAATGCCTTTGAGACGCTGAAAAAATATACAAATCTCTCGTTAGGATTTATCAAGAAAAATATAAGTTGTAAGTATTTTTAATATGGAGATAAAATCCGTTGTATCTCTATTCTATAAAGAAAATACTAACTCAATGTAACTAAAAAACATAATACAAACTAAATAATTGCAACTGTTCGGTGTCAATAATGAAGCCCTGCAATGTTTAAGACAAACTCCAAAATATAATATATAACTACAATAAATATAACCAAAATCGTAAGAAAATGATAAAATATATAGCAATGCCACTTATTTAGGCCTAAAAATCAAAGAGACAATATATACGAAGAAAATTTACCTGTAATGTCGTTGTGGGTGGATCCGCAAAGGCCTCCATGAGTATTCCATAGTCGTCTTAGAGTAGGGTCTGGCTCACGGGGAATGATTTATATAATGCCAAGATTCGGAGCTCTGGTTTTTGTTATAGAGCGCGAACTCATATTTGAAGGCGTCTATGAGTAGAAGGATAAGCTTGTTGTATGGGGGTTTGTGGGTTGGTGTCCGAGACGGTGCGGAGGGTCTTCCGGGAGAGGAGGAAGCCATGTTGAATAGGGCAAGTCCCAGGGCGTAGACCCTCAGACCCAGCCTAGTAGGAAGAGGGACTTGACGGTCGAAGGCATTCGTTTACGGCCCGCCGAAGCTCCTTGTTCTCCAGGGCTGCAGCGACGCGCTCCTTGTCTCCTAACTGCTTGTTGATGGGAATCTCTGAGGCATGGGCCCAGGGGTGATGGAGACATCCACTTTGAAGTGAAGGGGCAGGGAACGGAGGAGCTTCGTCTGATGGCAAGACCGATGATGGTGGCCAGGCTGCAGTGGGGAATGGTGGGAGTGAAACGAACGGTGACACAGGAGCCCTCCACGGATATGTTCTCCAAGGTCACCACGTTCAACTGCTCCAAACTAAAAAAGGATGAAACAATATCATACTTTGCCATTAAATTAAATATACCAATAAACAATAAAGGCGATACATATTATGTATCTTTTCGGATATGAGAGTCCGAGACCCATAGAATATTACGTAAATAACATTACATTATGATAGTAATCGATTGAAAAAATAATATGATATTAATCTTAAGGTTCTATTATCTAATTTTTAACGTATTATAACATAAAGCCTGAAGTAATTGTTAACTCGGAGATATATAAGGGACAACCAAAAAAAATACATGTATTGAATATTTCAACATACTCTTTTTTAACAATGAAAATATATTTCTATGTAAGTATAATTATTTTAAATTTAATTGGCGGGACTAGTAAAATAAATCTAGTCATCAATAAAGGAGCCTAGACTTACTTAAGCAAACTGTTATAAATTGACAACACTATTAAAATGTCACTTCAGACTAACTATAAATGAGTTATTAAATCAAAGCTGTTTTTTATTATATTTATTTGATTAATAGGCCATAACTTACATAGAGTATCACCTAGATCCACACTACCCAAGCCTTTATAATATTAATTTATAAGAACCGGTTTTACATAATAAGTAATTCCAAAAGTTTTTACTGAAAAGAATTTGTACAAAGATTCACGATGTATTTGTTAGTCCAACAAGTAAAACATCTTCAAGGTAGTTCAAATTTCAGAGATAAAAGTAAAATGCTGAGATCTACAAACACTAAGGTTAAGGAAGCGCGATAGCTCAGTGGAAGCGTAATCGACACACTCAATGTTGAGGACAAAGGTTCGCCACTCGAGAAGAGGAGGACAATTTGGGCCAACCTTATTGTTCGATAGACTCATTTTAACTCTATAATGCTTATTCATATCCACACAGATGTAATTCTATTAAACAAAGAGGGCAAAAACCTTAAGATACAGCAATAATCACATTATATATGGATCTAAATAAAAGGCAAACGTCAAATAGTTGAATAAAAGAAATGTAGACATGCCCAATTATATGTCGACCAATGAGTCTTATTAGCCTATCATATGGCGCGCTTATTACGTTTAAGTTCTTTCTGTGTAAACAATAGCAGTTGCAGTGATGTCTTTTTAGGTTTAATAATGAGTATTTATCGTCGTTTTCAAGTAGTAGCTCTGCATGGATTAAGTCAAGAAGGTGAAATCGCCACACATCTTAATTATGGACAGGGAAAAATGACTTAACCTCTATGTCATCCTTAAAAGTAACGAAAGGAATAAATATTAGAGAATATCCTCGAACAAATGTGAATGTCGATCAAGATGTATAACTTGATGTTCTCGAAGTCAGTCATTCTTTAAGGTACCCTAAGTTATCTGGCTTGAAGTATTGAGAGTGGTTTTCATGGTAGCAGACATGAACATCTCCTAGTCATGCGACTTCTTTGACACGAGCCGCAGTCTTTCTCAGAGTGAGAGAGAGTTGGAGAATTCTCTTCATGACTCAGAAGATGGCAGGGCAGTCCTCGGACTACAGCTCATGGCATGTTTTCATTGAGTCCTCTACTTACCTCAGAGGATGCTCCGGGTCATGGATATCCTTGATATGCTCAAACATCTCAAAATCGTCGATGGGATCCACGATGGAATCATCAAAATCAGACGCACTGACTTCACGACCCGCGGAGGCCTTGTACACAGTCGGATTCTGATTTTCAGTGATGGATTCACTATTCAGCATCGCAAGTCAGCTCGGATCTATCACGCATGGACCCGTCTCACACGACCAGACCAGACTTTGAGGGTATCCAAAGAAAAATAAGTCGATGAAAAGACGTGGGACTTGTACAAAATAGAGTGTTGAGAATTGAAAAAAAAAATATTTATGGGGAGGTAGAGGCCTCATTGCCATAATCCAGTTATAAAAGACGGAAGGCTTACCTTACCTTTTGTACAAATGGAACTATTCGCAAGAGGGCGCTGCAACGAAAACAACGAGAATGGATTGTTAGGGATAGATCGATTATACATTCGTATATTAGATATATATGTTAATAGGATACGGATTACATGTCATTCTCGATCACGACAATTAAAAGGATTGAACGCTGAAGTCGTGGGGAACCTAAAGGTCCAAGACCCAAAGAGCACCCTTAGTAATAAATCCGTGTCTTGGTCTCGAAATTCACTCCTATTATATTTTTGTTTATGTGCATTTTTTGTCATCGTTTAGTTGAAATATATCTTCGTTTTTGCAGAGCCCTTTATCTATATAGATTATATTCTTAGAATTAATTAATGAAATACAGCCTCCATGAATTTGTTAGCTTATAAACAAAGATTTAAGAATTAAGAATGAATGAATGCAGATGATTTGTCCGAATCAATGTTAAGGAGAATTTCTTTGAATTACAAGCCAAAAAGGGGTCAGAAGTTACAAGTTAGGAGGTTTGGAGCAGAAAAAAACAATGCGTTTCCCTAATTTTGTTACTTGTGAGTAATAATAATTATTTCATTTGTCTAAGCAATTAAACTGATTTTTTGGATTGCATGTAAATAATAATAGCGATATATTTTACCTGCATTACCTCATTGATTACAATAAACTCATTTTCAATTTTTAAAGAAATATCGAATTTAACAAATTACCTAACCCAACATACACTATGAAAATGCATTCAAGTCTTATTTTTTCCCACTACTCAAAATGGCTATAATTGGAGCTACATATTTATAGATTATGAAACGGAACGGAAAATTGAATGCCGTTCCGTGTAACGATCGTTCACGATAAAAAATAACTTTTACCGTTTGTATATTATCATATATGATATCCTTTCTCGACCTACTCAATAAATTGCAGTCTGTAATTGCTATAATGTTATTATATCCAGTCGGATGCAATTCTATCAAACCATATAGGCACAAAAATCGCAGTGGGTTGGTTATTTAATTGTAGTAAATGAGGATTATCTAAATATTTTAAGTTTCTATTAAACTGAGGACATTTTTTTGAAGTTTTGGACTTGTATGGTTTTCTACACGTTTTATTTTCAACAGTTCGAGGCGCACTGCCTTACATATAACCGACAGATATAGAAGAGTGAAGATTATGAATAGGGATCGAATTTTTTTAATATAAAATATTTTCTAAATATTTTCCTGTTTTTTAGTTATTTAAATATTTTCATGTTATGTTTTTTAATATTATCCTGTTTTTTATACTGTGTTATATATTTAGCGATATTTATCTATCTTTTAAACTAATAAGCAGTTTTGGTAAAAATATATTGAAAATTTATTTAAAAAAACATGTTATGCTCATTGCACGTATTTTTGTCTTGAATACCAATTTTACATGGGTATAAAAATATTTTATCAACTTTGTCTCCAGTTTTACGCTGGAGAAAACCTGACAATATAAAGTATTCATCCGTTTTTGTGGAGACTGCACCCTCTACGTTAGCTCTGTAGCAAAAGTCAGACTGTTGTTATCCAAATTTATTTTAATGGCGCCAGGAGTTTTGTATTTCTTATTTCATAGTAGGATTGTAACCTTTGCAAAGATTTTGACTGTTGAGGGCGTGAAAACATTTATTCGGTGAGATATATCAGGAAGCAGTTTACAACATAAGTGGCTTCAAAGAGCTTAGCCTAAGAAACGATGACATCAAGTTTGTCGACATGAAGATGCTTTTTGCCGTCATCGTGAATCCATCTTCGAATCTCGGCAGAAAGGTCAAGTGAAACTACATATCAAGTCCGCAAAACACAAGAAGAATATGCAACTCTAGACGAAAATTACAACGCTCAAGTACAAACACAAACTCTTGAAAATGTCGGCTGCACACTCGAGATGCTTTGAAGGAACAAAATCCTTTCTTTCGATCGGAATTGACAGAGAATGAAAAAAAAAAAAAATCTCTCTTTACAAAATTCAAGGGACATTAACTGTGTTATAATAATAATTATTATTAGAGGTAATGTAAAGTTATTTTATTTGCTAAGCAATATAGATTGTATAGCTTTCATATCCCGTGGGACCTTATTATTTACCGACTGGTGGCTTTGTTGTTCTAATTGTAAGGACTTCAGGACTCCAGAAAGAAAGAAGGATCCTTGAGCTCATATCCTTCCACAAATTTCCTTCATTCGGATGATGGAATGAGGAATAGATGGATCCATGACATAACCAAGAAAGGAATGAATAGGCACCAACTAAACAGTCAAGAATTAGTAGCCTACACTTCCAAGATTTGGATTTGATTAATCAAAGCACAGATTCGAGTTCTACCCGAATAGAGTAAAAAAATACCTTGTCAAAGACGCTTCATGGCGGTGGCGATTCCCATTTGTTATTCCCTCACCTCCCTAAGACGTTGAGTAAACATCAATCTAAAAGATCTACTCATCTTTTGTGTGTTTCGAGTGAAGAAAGGTAAGGTGATCATTTTAGGATTCAATTTGTAGTTGAATAAGTTAGTCAAACTAGAAGCCACTCTCTCATGGCTTTCAGGTGTCGGGGAAAATGACAAAATGGCGTTACCCTCCAGGAACTTTTCAACAATGATCGTGTCAATCTCCTCGCTGATCTAATTTCAATTTGATAAATGAATGCCACAAATATTATTTTGAAGTTGAAGCAGAATATGTCTTTGCTACAAAATTTCCAATCAGTAATAGTATGCCTTACCTAATCTTTAGCTTGACATTAATGAATTATCTTCCTTTATAGATCCATTGATAATTTAACTATTTGGTCGCGTCAAAGTTCTACATTGGTTCAATTCAAAGATGAGTACCTTTCTCAAGTTAATAAATTTTGGCCTACTTAAAAAATGAATATATTATTATAAAAAAAAATTGAAGAAGCCATTCATTGTCTTGAATTACTTCAGAAAATTCCAATCTTAATGAACAAATTCACATTTATTTCATTATCGAACATTTAAAACTACATATAAAGAATCCTTCTGGTCGAAGATATTCGTTGCAATTACTTACCTGGCACTTCAATGTTATGGCACAATGCAAGTCCTTCTATATTAACAATTAATTGCTTTGGCAAAATTTATCTTTATCTATATCGCAATTACACGTTGAGTAGTAATTTGACAATGGAAAGTGAATTTCAAACTCAAAAGGAATACTTAAAGCCTAAGTTTGAAAAACCTTGATAGCCGAGATAAAATTTGTTC
>CP045891.1:4048410-4063316 GCA_013387185.1 Caligus rogercresseyi
TCCTGTCGGATACAATTATATCGAACCATATAGGAAAAAAGATACATTTTTAGCTCTCAAAATGTGAATTTGTCTGGTCACCACGGTTTTGTAACAATGTTCAATTAAGACATGTAGGACAATTCGACTCCATGTTATACCCATATTCCAAATCAGTTTTTGTTTTTCATTAAATGCAAATCAACGAGATAATAAAGTTTTCAAATGGGCATTTTGGGGGTTATTTTTCCATAAAAATGACTATTTCAAAACTTAATATCTTCGTTGAATTTTGTATGTACTGAAAATAAAAACTATATGGAATCCTTGCAAGCATAACCTACATTTGCGGCAAATTGTTTGAAAATAACATTGAAATTAAGGCTTAGAGGCGATCGAATGGCGAAAAAAAAATTTACTACATAAGTTTAGTACATAACTTTTGGGCCCGTTGAGCAAACACTTCCCATTATTCGATTTCGTTCAAACTTTCACACAGATGATCTCTATGCACTAAGTAAATCCTAGGGGGAGCCCGACTATCAAATCCGAAAAACGTGAATAAGAATCACCCTAATATATATATATTACTTCTGTGCATTCAAAATGTGCATGATCAAGTTCGGTATATTCCACACATAAACAATTGTGTTGACCCCTCCCTCGCTAGTATGTAATATTTATTTTTAAATTGACCTATTTGACACACACGCCTCCTGACTAGTAACAAACAACATGAAACATTTAAACCTGATTCCATTTCATAATTTCATTAGTGATTCGTAATCGTGAAATGATATATGTATGTACACTTAAAGTAAGAAGAAAAATACTGAAGATCTGTGAAGATATTTGATAGGGGGATGATTATCGCTAATTTCAATATATTTTTTTAAATTTTATTTGCTAGGAGAATTATACATATTTATTATTTATATATCCAATTAAAATTGTTGTTTCTTCTTGATTTAACGTATTGACGTCATTACTTTATAAGGATATATTTCAGCCCATAGAATAACTTGCTTTTCACTTGCAACTCTAAATTGATGTAATTCACAACAGTTCAGCTAATGTAGTCATATGAAGCTTCGATATGACCCTCCAAACTATATTCCTAATATAATCTTTAAATGATGAAAAAATCAATTTATGTTTCTTTGGTTTGCTCCTGAATCACTTAATAAATTAACTGAATCTTTGATTATATAAAAGTGCATTGTTTATGATCCGACAATTCACACTCAAATAAATTTATAAGTGAAATTAAGAAATTTGAAATCGTAAAATAAATTTTCCACAAAAAATTATTATTATCTATATTTAATTTATTTTTTATTTTTTATGACATACATATGAACGGTACCAATGATTGGTCTTAAAGTACATAAACACAGCTTTGTGCAGATTCCAATTGGATTCGCGGAACTCAAGAATCTTTTTAATTATAAAGAACAGAATTCGAACTCGGGGACTTATGATACTTTTTTAAGGACTTGCTTCTTTTTTTGGAATGATTGTTCTTGTCCAGCCCCGGCTATAGTATATCGACATTTAATGCTTTGAGAATATTCATTTAAAAACTTAGGAGTGTACTTATGAAATTATCACTATCGGGTTTTTTAAAAAGAGTATAATAACATTTTTATATTGTACACAAACTTTGAAACTATTTACGTTATTTTAGCTACATGGAAGTTTATACAAGAATCGTGAGTAAACTAATATCCGACTTGGCTTTCCTAATAAATCAATATCAGACTCGGACTCGCTCACAATACCGCACTCGGACTCGTGAATACATTTTATGCTGGATTTGGGACTCGAATTTGGACTTGCGTATGTACATGGGAATCAAAACTCGGATTCACTTCGAATTTGTATCGAATGGGCAATAATATTATGAATCATTGAATGTAAAAATTGTATAAGATATCATTATATAATTTAATATTTATCCGGAGAGTCTATGAGGATATTTATAGGTCATTTTGTTATTCATAATGGATTCTTGGATCCATATTATACTTAGGTCATATCCCAAGCAATATTGAGAACCATATATATATATATATATATATATATAGCTTTCAACTCATTTAAATATGAAAACATGTGGACGGATTCTGAGCATGGGAGAAAAGCTTTATAATATTATTTTTTTCAGTGATAAAGGTTATATCCATTAATTTAAAATGAGATCTTAATGCCGTTGTCAATTATCATAAAATAAAAAGTTGTTATAAACAAGTTCAAATCAGAACACATTATATTATAAGTTCAGGCCTTCCCTTCATAAAAGGATGATTTAAAAATCCATGCGGACTGTGTCTTGAAAAATATGTTTCCAATAATTAAATTAAAATTAGGATTTAACGGAAAACAAAAGATTGTAAAGTCTTCTAGATGTTCTTATATGGTGCTAAAGTTTAAGAGTTGTAATGTTTAATTATTAATTGCTTTGCCGTAACATCAACTATATACAGGGTGATTCACTTAAATTGAGACTCACATATTACAAACTACAATCTTTGTATTAAATTTTACATAAATAATTTTTAAACAAAAATGATAGCACAATGTGTAATTTACAAAATGTATTTCAATAAATTTTCACATATCCTCCTTTGGACTTCACTACAGCTTTGAACCTCCTCATGGTGGAGGCAACACAGGCAGGAATCTCTTCCTCAGACAAAGATTTTCACGGTCCAGGCCACCCACAACAGTCAGAATGACCGGTTTTATCTTGAAAAAGGAAGACATCCCCGTGCAGCTGAGGACTCTCTTCAGAAGGCAAAAGCCACCCTCAGTCATGGTCTGAGCTGAGAAGAGATTCCTGCCTGTGTTGCCTCCACCGTGAGGAGGTTCAAAGCTGTAGTGAAGGCCAAAGAAGGATATGTGAAAATTTAATGAAATACATTTTGTAAATTACACATTGTGCTATCATTTTGTTTTAAAAATTATTTGTGTAAAATTTAATACAAAGATTGTATGTAGTTTGTAATATGTGAGTCTCAATTTAAGTGAATCACCCTGTATATATATATATATATACAGAGTGGCTAGGCAAAAATGTCCGGTTGATAAGTTTGTTTCTTGTGCGCAGAGCGTATGTAAAAATTCAAAACAAGTAAATCAGCTACGCTTTTGAAACAAATAGCTACAATTTATAACTATAAAAAATATCTCTCAGACCAGAAATGAGTGTTCAGCAAGCGAAAAGACAACGGATTCACGATTTGCTTGACGCGCAAATAAATCAAGTCGATATTGCCCGGATCGTTGGCGTTGATATCTGTACTGTCCGTCGTATCCAGCAAGCCAAAAATGATGGTAAAGGCTTCAACAGAGCTCCTGGATCTGGTGGCCATAACAAAAAGCGGACAGACGACTTTCTCAATGAAGTTAAGGCCAAAGTTGAATCGGACCCACCATCAGCCTAAACCGTCTCTCAAAAGAGTTCAACGTGTCCAGGCGCACAATCCAGCTGGCTGCCAAGGAAGATTTGGGCTTGCAATCATTCGTTCGGACCCACAGACAGCTATTGACAGTAGCAGCGATGGAGAAGAGGCTCGATAGGTGCAAGATCATCCTAAATTGGTTGAAAAAGAAGCCGTGTCTCATCAAAATATTTTCAGACGAAAAGATCTTCACGGTGACCAAGTTTACAATCGCAGAAATGATCGATGGCTTGCTAAGCAACGTGAGGATGTCCAAGGAGTCTTCAGGACCAAGAATCCCCAGCAAGTGATGGTCCTTGGTGTATTCAGGTCCGACGGAAAGAAGATGCCTCCATTCTTCTTTCGGCCGGACGAGAAGATCGACACCGAGGCCTACTACAAAGTCCTGAGGTATACTGTTCTGCCATGGTTTAAAAAAACTACCCCAACGAAAACTATGTGTGGCAGCAGGATGGTGCACCATCTCATATGGCGGCTAAGAACCAAAAGTTCTGCAAGGACAATATGGCCCATTTCTGGTCGAAGAACTTCTGGCCACCGTCATCCCCGGATCTAAATCCGCTGGATTTTTTCTGGTGGGGCGCAATTGAGAGCAAGACCAACCGGACCCCTCACCTCAATCTTGACTCTCTGAAGGCCACCATCATCAAGGAGTGGGACAACTACCCTGAGAAGCACATTATAAATACCTGCAAACGCTTCCGGCCCCCTCGAAGCCGTCGTGAAGGCCAATGGAGGCCATATTGAATAATTTAGATCCTTTTATATACTACTTAAAGCCAAATAAATTTCAGTTCCATAGAAGCAACCAATTAAAAGTTAATTAAGTTCACAAAATCAAAATATCAAACCGGACATTTTTGCCTAGCCACTCTGTATATATATATACTGTTTGTTTGTTTGTTTAGCTCCTAGAATAGACCCACTTCACCGGAACCTAATCAGCCGGTGGTGACCTATCTAGTAGCTAAGTGCATAATATTTAAATGTTCTAAAAATATAATCCTCCAGAGACAATGTTCGTTCCCCGATATTTCCCTCGAGTTGTCTCATCTTCTGTCGTGTACCGTCAGTCTGTCTACTATAGACGGCCAAACTACCTTTTTTACCTTTTTTAGAAAAAAAAATCTGGATCCAGACACTCCCGACCCGGATTATGACATTTCCTTGACTTTTGATTTATTTCCTATTTCGAAAAAAAAGCCACTCCGAAAGTATATCAAGAATAGGGTTTCCAATCGGGTCCCAAAGAAATTTCCCGGAAAACCGGACCAGCCTGTCGGGAAATTCAAGAAAACCTCTGGGGCGACGTTTTTACTTCAAAAGTGTTTTTAAAGTCATGAAATACGAAATGAAGGTCTTACAAAATAAGCCAAGGTTGGTTATGTCAATGTCCGGCTTCCGGGACATACTTGGACCGGGATTCGGATTTTTTTCAATTTGCAAGTTTTCGCAATTTATTGTTGCTCAATAATATTCACAATCGACCAGGGAGCAACTTTGATGTAATAATTCTCTGGATCTGAGGTCGGAAGATACTCAAATCCGGGACTGAATATTAGGCCCAATTTCATGGACGAAGCGGAATATTTTTGAGATTCTAAATTTTGGGGGGCCTTTTGTGGGTTGTCTGTTTAGTTGATTGCATAAAGTTATAAAATACTATTTATTGAGTGGTGTATTTTTAACAAGTTTGTGTTTGATACGAAATGAATTTGGGCTTATATATTTTTTTCAGTTTTGGCATAAAAACTGGAAAAGTGAAAAGTGAATTTTTCTGCGCTCCTGATGGAGCCACAGATTTCAATTTGGGTTGATAAGAAGGAGCTTAGAAAGACTGACGACAAACTTAAAATAAATAATCCAAAACTGATTTTAAAAAAAATCTAAGGTATACCCCTTGATTTTTGGGATTTTTTTAAATTCTTAAATTAAAATAAAAGTTTTTTACGATTAGGAAGACTATTGCAAATGTGAAGAAATTTGTAAAATTGGATGAAAAACAAAAAAGTTTTATTATTAGGCATTATTTCATAAGTATAGGTATATGCTACAAATATATAGCATAGGATTTCCTGAAACGCCCTGCAGAGATATTTCACTTAATAAATGGGTTTTAAATTATAAATAGAAATGAAGCCTGTGCAAAAAAATGAGGTCTGTAAAATAAATGTCCGGCACCATATGACGTCATAAATAACACCACAGTTTCACCAATCATATTAACTAGTTTGAAGTATAGGAGTATTCCCCCTTTTCTCACAGGAGACAAAGGTGAACGCGCTCCGAAGTATGAAGGGAGAGAAGGGAGGAGCTCTATGAATATGAATATTTGACATGTACTCACGAAAATAGTTTTGCCGTGCAAAGTTTGAAATGTTGATTTTCCCTCCAAATCTTGAAGAAGGTCTTACCGAGGAGAGCATTTGCCTCTTAGCTCACATAGGAGGCTTTTTAAGTAGGCGTTCTTCCATTAGAAGTAAATATATGTAGTATAAGTCAGTGGTTCCAAAAGTGGGGGGCGCGCCCCTTAGGGGGGGCGCAGGAAAAACAAATGAATGAAAATATAAATACCGTAGACTAAATAACACTGCTAGAAAATGGACAAAAAACAAAAAAAGGTGAGGTTGTATTAAGTATAATGTGTGAAATTAACTGCAATGGACTCTGAGAACAAAATGTGTATATGTATATTATTTTTTTTTTTGGGGGGGGGGCGCAAAAATTTCTTATGTATAAAGGGGGGCCCAGCAGAAAAAGTTGGGAACCACTGGTATAAGGTAACTTTTTAGTGCAAAAGTCCAAAAATCTTTTTCCATACATATAATCTAAAAAACTTATAAAATCATTTTCAAAGGGCATATATTTCTTCATATTTGCCTCGCTGCGTGTTGGTAAGTATCTGTGGCCAATTTTTTAAAGAAACGTTAAAGTTAAAAAGACGTTAAAAAGAGCCCGTTTGGTAGTAGAATTTGTCAATTGTTCCATTTTTTCGATCAATGAATCGAATTTTTTCATAAAATTCTTTTGAAAGGGCGTATCGTGCTTCATATTTGCCTCGCTGCATGTTGCTAAGCATCTGTGCCCACTATTTATTAAAGAGAGGATAAATTTATTTTTAAAGTAAGAAAAGGGGGAAAAAGTAAAATAAATTCATATATATTTGTATGTAGTTATAAGGAGAGGAACTTAATCAGGATTTGCTTGATAATAATATTTTTCCCTCCCCTTTTTTGAAAAATGCTCACATCATTCTCTATCATATTAAAAAACTTCATTGTTTGATGCAAGGTTCAATTCTTGCCTTAACATATTATCCATAGATATGTTACCATGTATAAATGCTGTGGCTGCAGGCCACCCAACCCCCCGCAGGGCCTAGCCACAGCCGTGGAGCGGCAATGGGCTAGTTTATATGAATCGGTAATTAAAAGAACGGAAATATAATTTTTACTTTGTCAAAAAATAATAATTTAATGGTGCCAAACATATTATGGTCAGTATGAGCAAGGTTCATTATCTCAAAATGTAAACAAGATAGCTCAAAAATTCCAACAGGAGCGTTCTTATCGCATATTTTTTTTGTGGAAGCGACTATGTGGCGCCACTCAGGTAGTATTAATAGTCAACACTAACACTATTTCTATCTGTTAACCCACTCGCCGCTACAAATGGATACATCCGACTTTCTCTCCTACTTCTTGATCTGGATCAAGCTCGCCAAGACAGTCAACAATATCCCCGGGGGGACTTCATTTCTACCTTTCCTGACTCCTGCTCTGGCCTCTCCACCATCAAGAAATGAAGAAAATACTTTTTAATGTCGGTTTTGCTCTGGAGAAGAATACGTCATCAGGAAAACCTCGGGAGATGAAGACACGGAGACAATTGCCGCTATGAAGCACTGATCGAGAATAACCCCCGAATGACCACTCGACAGGTTGCCGCCGAGGTTTTTGTACCACAGAAAACCGTTTCCAGGCTTTTGACGGAGGATCTTTGACCACGAAACGTTCTGAGTGTACTCGTCCCCCATTAGCGCTATGAGACCAACAAGAGGTAGCGAGTGATACCAGGGACTTTCTGACCTGGAGAGGTGTTGAAGAGGTGAAACAGAGCCCCTACTCACCCGACCTGAACCTCTGCGACCGGTACCTGTTCCGGAAGTTGAAGTAAATTATCTGGAATGACAAGTTTGGGGGCCACGAAGACGCCACACTGGCCGTACAGCGGATGATGAAGAGGGTCAGCGAAGACGAGCTTTTCGACCATCTCCGAAAGCTCCAGGACCACTGCCATGACGTCATTGCAGTCGGAGGGGTTTATGTTTACTGATTTAGAGGTATTTTTATGACTTTCATGAAAATTTCGAGTTTTCCTGGATCAGGCTCATTCTCTATGACTCAACCTAATAGTAAAATGAGTATCCAATCTCGTTTTATGAATCTATTTAACAGTGATTAAGATGCAAAGTAAGTAAAAGGTTTACTTTTATGAGTTTGATTAACTTTCTGTTCACCCAGCCCTTGACTAAAAGTTCACTCTTTTTATATGCATTAGTTTTGTTGAAATGTGAGAGAAATAACGTTCGACCCATAGGAAATCCATGAAGCTCTCCTCATTCCATTATTTAGTAACAAAATTGAATGCTTCACTCTAAGGAAGTTGTCATTTTTATTTACACGCGTAATGCGATTATAGTTAAATAATACACGATAGGTGGACGTCATAAACAAACTGTCTAACATTCATTGTACCATGAAATATTACCACAAGGGTTGTTCTGAAATTTTAAAGTTTAAAAAAATATCTTTCAACAAAATAACTTATTAATAATTAAAGAAAGTATTTTTAATAGTCTGTTCATCCGTTTACCCCACCAATTACATCTAAAAATATATCAACAATATGTCTACGATTGTCCACGGACACGGATTGAATGGACGAACTTATATTGGAAACCAGAGAAATGAAGAAGACGCTGGAGGAATTTCTTTCAAGTATTACAATTATTTGTACAAATTTAATTTGTTTAAAAATAAAATTAGTAATTCTTAACAGTTCACGACCGGCTGATACCGATTAAGTTCTGGTGTGGTGGGGCTGATCTAGGAGGTAAACAAACAAACAATATCAACAATAGCCAAACACAATGAGTCCTTGTCTATTATCAAAAAATTCTATAAATTTAATATGGAAAGAAAAGGGTGCGAATAGAAGACATTTATATAAAAATGGAATAAGCAAATCAATCAGTGGCCATCATTATGTAAAGAAACGGAAGAACTTAATATATTTTTTGTATGCAATACAAAATTTAAAAACTCTCACTAAACATAACATAAAACATTTATCCAACAGATTATCTTGTATTTTAGTCATGGGCCTCGTGCCTCGTAAATAAATCTACCTGATAATACATTCCTTTAAATCCATAATTCTTTTGCGTACAATAAATTACTTAATTAAGAGGAATTTAATTTTTGCCAAGAATCAATAGCTTTCAACTAGATAAAGCGTGTATATCTATGACTGTTTTTCTCAATACGTAGGTATCTCTATTTGATTACGTGTAGTTGTAAGGAATCAACAATGGGATTTATTTGAATTAGCCATGAGCGTATCTTTACAAGTAAATAATTGAAAACGTTAAATACATTTCAAGTATATGCATATATCTGAGCAAAATAGATAGCACAAAGAATTAAGCAGAATTACAAAATTTTATTTTTCGAAGAAAATGCCAAATCGCTTTATTCTAGAGTCCAATTGAGGGGAATATTTCAAACAAAAAATCAATATAATATTATATATATATATTATATATATAAATCTCTTATGTAATTATTTTATAGTTAACTTTTTAGTTATTTAATTCATCAAAAGTCAATCATTGGCTGTTTGAAAATATTTTATATTATAGAAGTTTAAATCAGGCTCTTTTTTCCTAAAACTGGAGTAAAGGAAACTCGATAGGTATTAAACTCAAAACGGGCAGCTTCAATTGTTTTCAATCGTAACAGGACTAGCACCCCCCAGACAATCACCCCCCGGACATTTACCCCCCCTGTTAGTAATATTTCTCATCTCTTAAAGTCCACTTATGAAGTTAACTACGTTTTCCAGCTATTAACATAGGTGACGTCACTGGTTAACTACTTTCTTGATCTCCTTTCCGCTGCTTGCGAAGACTAATGGGGACTTGGATATCTTAAAAAAGCCACAGGAACACGTTTTTGGGTGTGAAGAAATGAAATAATAAATTGAGAATAAAATTTATATGTCAACTTATTTGAGCAGATGAGTTTTTGATTTTCAAATAGTCACTTTCTCATAGTCTTCGATTTAGGACAAGTGGTTCCTTGATGAAATCTTAGAAAATAGATTAGGACCTATATGAGATAAATAAAATATCTTGAGTTGATAGGTTACAAACTGTATGATTGTCTACTTGTACATAGATAGCCCAGATATAAGGTCTAAGACACGAAATTTTGCAAATTTATGCACGATTAATTTATACAGATTACAATTCTAAAGAACTGGGACTGCGTGCTAACCAGTGACGTCATCTTTGTTAATAGCTAGAAAACATAGTTAACTTCATAATTGACTTTAAGAGATAAGAAATTTACTAACGGGGGGTAAATGCCCGGGGGGTGATTGGCACGGGGGTGCTAGTCCAGGGGGTGATTGTCGGGGGGTGCTAGTCCGGGGGGATTGCCCTAGAATCGTTTTCAATAACCTCCTTGTTGTTTGAATAATGATAACATTAATAGTCACTTTACATATATTACGTATTTTCCCATTTTACATTTGCATACAATTGTTTATATAATCATTTAAGATCTTACATTAATCAAAATAAAAATGTACAATAATACGTAGAATCAAGTCACTCCCGTCAATGCATACTTTTTAAATCCTTAAAAGGTTTTATGTAATTGACATTAATATTAGAAAAATACTATTAGAAGAAGACATTTTTAAGATCCGGGTTATCAATAATGCAATTTTATAGACATAATTATGAACCTATAATTATTACGCAAAAGATATATTACAATAAAAGTATATGGATTTTCCTGTTATTACCTCGGCCGAAGGAGGTATTGTTTTCACTGGCGTTGGTTTGTTGGTTGGTTGGTTTGTTTGTCAGCAGGGTAACTCAAAAAGTACCGCACGGATTCGGATGAAACTTTGTGGAGTTGTTGGAAGTGCCAAAAGAACAAGTGATTAAATTTTGGCATCTCTGAGTGCAGAATTAAGATGCAAATGAGCTAAATACTAATAAATATTTCAAGTTAGCCTACTCTGCCAATAGATGTCGCTGTGCTGTGAAATCGGGTGCCGGGAGCGTCTTTCACTCGGAATTTCTGTCGAGGGGAACCCTCCCCCGTCCGCGTCTACGCCGCCCCAGTCGTGAAAAATCTGCTTCGGAAGGCTCATAAGGACCCCGTGACGGCGGAGGTTTGCACTCTCTGAGTGTATATATGCCTCTAGTTTGGAATTAAATTCTAAATATTTTATAAAACAGACATCCACAAAATATATTGTAATGAATATTGCTACATGAGTCAAAACATTTCGATTAGTCACTTTGAAGACCAAATCTATCTTACCATTTATTTGGAATCGTTAAATAAATAGATAGCTTTATATATATTTTTCATTGTGTCTGGTAAATAAACAAAAAAAAATCTGACATAATAATAAAAACAAATACGACACAAGAACATTATTTAATTTATTTTAAAATAATCAAAGGTCATTTGAGTAAAAGAAGAAACGGTGTATTTATTCATAGGAAAATAACAACTTTTTTATTTTCCAAGAATTAGTATTATTTTTTTTGACAATTATTGATCCATAGTTATCACAAATGTCAGGCACAAAATTGAAGACCAAATCTAATTTCGAAATAAGATGGTAATTGTTACTGATAGAGACCGACCGATATATTAGTTTGTCGATCAATCGGTGTTAACAGTACATTATTTGAAAAGGAATATTAGCACATATTTTATTTTTTTGGAAGATTTAGTTTATAAAATATAGTTCCTAATACATTTCACGGCTTTCAAATATATTATTATAATTTTGTTAAAAATGTTCGTTTTATCAAATAGTCGAATATAATTTTCTTTCTTTTTCGGAAGTCACAGTACTGAAAGAAGGCTTCGGTTTTTCAAACACACAGACACACACACACACATATATATATATATATATATATATATATATATATATATATATATATATATATATATATATATATATATATATATATATATATATATATATATATATATATACATATAAATAATATATGTCAAAGGTGTGTATGTTAAAGAGAATAAGTTTTTGTTTTTGTGTCCAAACAACAAGTATTATTATCGCATCGAAATTGTCGGAATTTGTTACAAAAAATGCAGCATGTACGGGAGTTCTTCTCTACTGCTATCTTTTGAAGAAAGAAAGGATTTTTTTATTGTATCATTAATGGCGATGAAAAAGGGATTAACTGCGACAATCCTAAATACATACTAGCATGTGTGAATCAGTTCCATCAACGCCAATATCACGGGTCAAAAGTCATGCTCTGTATCTGGTGGATATGCGAGGTGTAGTCTACTATGAGCTGCTGAAACCGTCCGAAACCATCAATTCCCAACGTTACCGACTTCAACTTATGCGTTTGAAACAAGCCATTTGAGAAAAATGACCGGAATGGCGCAATACAGTAGAAGCTGATTTACAGCACGAGAAAAGACAAAATAATCTTAATTAATTAGACTGAATTGAGATTCATTCACAGCTAATATTTGTCCTTATAGGTGCAATCCCTTTTTTTCAAAAGTTGTCTTTGCATCTATCACTTATCGTTCCCATTTTTTGGGAACCAGTGATAGCTTTTTTATTTGTTAGTAATATAAGTTAGAGGTTTAAAAACTAAAAACTACTAAATAATATTTAAATATTTTATATATCCCAGTAATGGTGCATGACTATTTTTTATACATTATTTGTTTAGAATAGTTATATAAAACAATATATATATATAATTAAACGTTATATTAAAATTAAAACTCTAAACAAAAGTCCAACATAATTATTAACAATGTATCAAAACAATTAAAAAATATTAACAAGCAAACATTATACAAGCAACAAAATCAAATAAAATATACTTTCTAATCTTATATAAATAAAATCAAATTTAAAATAACTATTTACCCTGATTTTAAAAAGACGGCTTCATTGATTTGGCCGTACACGAGTGCCTGATTAATAATCAATCCAGGTTTACGGTAGCAAACGATACTTAGTCATAGTTTTTGCCACAGTAACCATACATTTTTTTCAGTCATAAATTAAAACCTTCCATTAATCAATTATGAGATCAAAGTTTCTCATTATACAAGACTGTTTTACCTGTGGCATTCAAGAAAATGATATATGTCGAGTATCTCCAGGATTAAATTTATTTATTTGGATATCATCAAAGTTTAATTTTTTTTTCAAGAGCATAATCATGATAAAAGTTAAAAATATTAATAAATCAATCAACTTCATTAAGTAAGCCCCTTGAAAAAAATTCTTGACTAATTCATAAAACAAAATGAAACATATTTGCCTTCAAAATAATTCAAGATTCTCAATATGAACATTGTATAGAAATGATATTGAAATCTTATTCGGTCACTCCTAGTCAAAGTAGTATTCAAGTAAAAATGTGCGTGCTTTGGTACGGGTTTTTTTAAACGAACATCTATGTAAAGTCATGTAAGAGATAAATGTTAATGTCAACTTCATTATTCATTTGCAGGTCGTGTATATTGTGTTTCGTATGAACTCTATTTATGAGAAAGATCATTAGATAGCGAGAAGTATTTAAACAATTTATTGATTGGGCGTAACATATTTCAATGAAAAAGAAATATTTAATCAAACATTTTATTAGATATATATATATATATATATTTCCCAAAGAAAATTTATTTATTTTATATATATATATTTATTCCCAAAGAAAAAATTATATATAATTATATATTGTATATATATATTATATACTCGTTATATATATTATATAGATATATATATCATTATATAATATATATATCATATATATATATATATATATAATAAAATATATATATATATTAGGGCTTTTCTTATTTTTCAATGTTTGAAATGTTAGCAACATTGTGAATTTCTGTTTCTTGTGATGAAAGAAGACGACATACAAAGTTTGAACAAAATCGGTCAACATTACGGGTGCTCAACGAGGTCAAAGTTTTAAAAATTTAGTAAAAATATATGTTTTCCGCCAATTCTTGAAAATGGTGGGCGTTACAGACTTCATAATCATTATGAATTTAAAGGAAATCTAAGTTACTACCAGACGTATTTTGAGGTTTTTTACTAAACAAAGTTTTCTGTAAAAAAAGACAAAATGGAAAATACAATGGACGGTATCGAATACTATATTTATATATCGGTATATCTATATAGGTTGTATATATATATATATATATATATATATATATAAGGTTGTTACATTGTGCACAATAACCTAAAGTTTGATACCTACAAATGTAGCCTAAACGAATGGAACCACAGTAATATCATTTATAGATTTTTGTGCATTAGGAAATTGTCTTTAATATATAGTGCCATTTTTTTAGCCGACCTTCAGTTTGCCACATAAGTGGATCAGATTCGATCTTGATTTTAATATAGCAAAAAAGTGAATTATAAGGCACTGGATTACAAATAGGTCAGAGCCACTTTAATTTTTACTGGATCAGAAAGTTTCAATATTTTGGATTTTTTTTGTAACAAGTTCCGTACTTTGGATTGATTAAAATAGAAAGAAAAAATAAACAAACTTGTATTCAGCAGCTCCTCTCTCTATTATCTGGCTCCGGAAATATGGAGGCACACGGATCAGGATTGCTGCTCTCTTGGAGGCGAAAGTCTGGTACTTGTTATTTTGGACAAGGAAGGCTGCTAAAAACGCCTTGTTTACACGGCCAAGGCCTTTTTAGCAAGCGGGGAGGGTCTGAAGAGAAAAAACTGGAACTGGTGGTCGTAATAAGAAACTGGATTAACCTTAGGCAGTAAATAAAGTGATATGACCTTTTTTAATCCAGTGGCCTTATAGTTCACGCTGAATTTTTAAATGCAGGCACCCTATTATAATTAAATTGTCTGATAATTCTAAGAATCTTTACATAATTGTTCGACTAGCTTTGGAAATAATCAACATTACTTTTTAGCCATACTAAAAAAACAAGGCGAATCTGACTTTACCTGCGGCAAACAAAAGGTCGGATAAAAATGGCACTCATACAATTTCCTAATGCACAGTTAGTCTATAGATGATATTACATGTAGAAGTCTTTCCACATTACTTTTATATACATTATGACAAACTTCTCGCTACAGAGCAAACAA
>CP045891.1:4063416-4076797 GCA_013387185.1 Caligus rogercresseyi
AAAAGTCCCATTTTTTCTCCATTGACATGTGTGTAATAACAAGCGTACAATCGATTTTTGCAAGTCGAATTTCGCCTAAGTCGCACATATTTTTTGACAGAACACATACATAAAACAAGCAAAATAACTTCGCATAAGTCGAAGAGGGCGCTCACTTTACAAAACACAGCCCGCATTGCACTGCGCCTGCCGTTCACACTGTGTATTACAAGGAAGAAGAACATAACTTGAATGGATCAATCACTTTCGTTATACTATTCTTCAAGCCCCACTGTCTTAAATAATTGATGCAAGTTAGGAAAATGATGGTCTTATCAAACACATTATTATTCAATTATGATCGAAAATAAAATAATATAAATAAGTATATTCAACCACCATTCAGTGAAAGGGATACTATATGGTGTCACTGACATCGCATGGAATTTTATCATTATTTTAAAAATGAGAAAGCAAGGAAATTTATTTATTTCAAGCTCTTTTGGCGAAATCATTGCACTATTACTCAGTAATAATTTCGATATTACCCGATTTGGATGTTTTTGATGGTACAAGTTGCTTTGACAAGATAATGTTCATGTCCCAATATGATTTTTGTTGAAAGGTAATCCAATTTGATGATTAACCTTCGGAGGGGCCTCGATAAATATTTTACACCTACCACGTGTATGAGTGATCATTCCAAATGAGAATGTAAATTTTATAATATAAAAGGTATGTTCCTCCCTCGTAGCGAGGTAAAATCAAAAAGAAAGAAATTGGGTCCTCGCCCACTGCTGCCTCGCCGTGATTTGCGACTGCATGTGAGCGAGGGCACACACACACGCCTACCTGTATCGAATTTTTATTGACTTAGCAATCAAAATTTGTAACTCGAATTTCGCCTAAGTCGATTGTTTGCACAGTCCGAGAGAATCGACTTATACGAATTGACTGTATATATATTATACCCCTTTATATATAAGAAGTAAATTTGTAGGGGGTTGAGTTCTCATAACTAGCTCCACATCGATTTTTGTACAATTTTATTTTTAAAACAGGAGATATGATAATGAGTCCATTAGTGGCTGTCTGTATTTTGTGGTCTTCTAAACAAATATTAGTCGTTAAATGGATTTTGGTCAGTGACAGCTAGTTAAGTTTTAAAGATGATCCTTGGAATGTACATTTCCCTTATGGACAAATTATAATAAATCTATATATAGGTGTATGACGATCAAATTATATAAAAAAGGATTTTTACGATACACAAATTACATTAATAAATACTATCACGATCGCATCAGAAGACGAATAAGATATTATTATTCTATATTTGATTAACTTTTATATAAATCGGTACAGATTATATATTTCGAATGATGAATCCTATATTTCTTTTGTTCTTTCAAACATAAATTCCTTACATATTGAAGGTATGCGTTGTTATTATCATTATAATAAATTAAGAACTATAAACAAAGGTGAAAACTTTTGTTTATCATAATGTTCTCAACCTAAGAGTACAAAGAAAAAATGTTTGTGTGATGGTAGTCGCTTTGTTATATGAGTTCAATCAACCCCTTAAAAGTTGAGAAAGAGAGTATTATATGATGAGAGAGAAATGTTGTCAGCTGTTTCTTAAGGAAGTATTTGTTACTACGCTAATGTATAAAGATGGGTATGCAGTATATCTGCTATAATAGTGTAATAATCATATGTGGTTTCTGAGTGTAAAAATCATATGTAATGCTAGACGGGCGTGGGAAGGTACATAATTTATATACGTAAGGTGATTAACCCCTTAAACAGCCCCATGTACAGATTTTTGTTCAGAAAAGTATTTTAATACTAGATCGGCCCATAGTTGATTGTAGGGGCTGATATAACACCAATAGATTTTTTCGGTAAAAATCGATAGCCGGTTGATCGGCTGATAGCTTTTTTAATATATAACTAGAAATATGAACTATGTAACCTCATATTTATGTTATATAAAACAAATGTTTGTCATTGGTTTCGAGAAAAAATTAACGTTAAGTTCTATGCTTATACTGTGTTTGAAGGAACAGCTCATTCTTTGACTATTTATTTTCGTTTACTCGTTTCAATGAAACTATTTTTTAATTTAATAACATATTATTTGATGGCCTTGAAATGGAATGAATAATTCTTTTAAGTAAATATTCGAAAAAAAAAATATATGTAGCCATTGTCAACTATCGGTGCCAATTTTTCCGACATCGATAGTTTGAAAAATGTTACTATAAGCCCCGATATAATACTATAAAAAACAAATAAAATGAGTAAAATAATAGATTTTAAAGTAAAGTCTTTAAAAAAATAAAAAATTGAGACAAAGACTTTAACACGGCATTGCAAAATCATTTATGTCTGGATTTAGACTTAAGATATGTTCCGAACAAAACCTCGATCGTCGAAAAAAAATATTTCTCAATTATGGATAAAGAGGGATTCAATTATATTTCATAAGGCTCAGCAAAACCAGATTCAAACTGAGGAATATCATGTGAATTTCATATATTTATATTGTTGGAAATGAAGATCAAATATATTCGACACATACAATAAACTTTGAAACATTATGCTATGATTCAACCAAGTTTTGAAGAATAATGAGACAAGAATCAATACAAAGATTAGGTTCTAGTAAATTTCTTTCCTAGCTAATAAAATCACATTAGTATTACTTCATTGAAAGCTTTTATACCAAATTAGTACCTCACTATTACCTAAGTCTTGATGTACAATACTAAATGTTACTAAATAGAAGTAAATTTTGTTCATAGTGCGTCATATTATTATTTTTATATAGACTGAATGACCTGTCACCTTCCTCACCTATTTTCTATTTATATAACTGAAGAATGTCACAATTTTACATAATGAACTTCATCATTGCTCACGGTTGAGTGAATAATTAGGTCAAATGACAAAAAATTTGCATAGAAATGCAAATACACACTAAATACAAAAATATTCCATTAATATAGATATGGCTCATATCTACTCCATAATGTTATTTATAAATAAAATTGTTTATTTTATTTTTAGTAGATATTTAATTCAGTCCGCATTCATATGATTAAGACAAAAAGGCAGTATAATATTTCCTCCAAGGTCTTGATGTAACAACCGTATAATAAACATCACTGAAAAAGAAACAATATCAATCACATTCTACAAAGAAAATGCATAATTGTAATCGATTATATATATATATATAACTCCAGTAATCTGAGGTCAGGCTGAGGATAGAAACACAAATAATCGGAAGGGATGGTTAAACCAGAGATCCTATAGCATGAAACTAAGCTATATCAACTTTTCCCTTGAACAGCTCATATAAAGCATATTCCTCTCATATAAAAATCCACAATGGATATGTATCCTCATAATAAATCCCATGTTCCATGTTCTATCTAAATTTCTTGAAAAATCCTTAAAAATGAACGAATCTGCAGAAACAAAGGGATAAATTTATTCAATTACTTTACCACGACACCTTTTTCCAAAGATATATATAGAGACCAGCCACTTACTCTATAGGTTAAAAATGCAAATTGCAAAGAAGACTTTCCTGACACATAAAAACACTCTTTATAACACAACAATGACGTCTTTAAAAAGTGTATTTTGATTAGCTTATTTATAACAAAGAACGTCCTACAACTGCGTCATCTATAATTTCAAGTTATATCATTTTACGTTTATCCTAGCTGAACAACATATTCATATTCATTACAAGGATTCTGATATACATATATTATCGAATATTATTATAACCTGTTAATTATGTTTATGCTATATCATTTTTGTAAAATCAACAATATTGCTTAATAAAAGCTAAATCATTGCAATAAAGCTGGTAGCTCCTATAGATATATTTAAGTAGCATGACACCTAGACCATTTTGCGCATAATTTTGTGGTTTTTAGGAACGTTAAAAGGAGCCGATAAGTGATAATTCTGGTTCAAATATTTATTTTATCGTTAAGATTTATCGATTAATTACAAAATTTATCGTTAATCGCTAGTGCCCAGGAAGGATAATAGATTGCATCCTTAGACAGCATGTTAGAAATGCTTATGCATGAATCCGCCTTTGCTTCCATGGAGTGTCTCCTAAAATAAGTATATCAAGAGTGTCGCTTTGTCTCCCCATGAAGAGTTTTTCTGTTAACTCCTCTTAATTAAGTATGTTTTTAAGCCTTCTTCTTTATTTGTATCATCGTCTACCCTCAAATGAATTCATAAGCGATATTTAATGCACGCCCCCCCCCCCCCCCCTTTAGATAACTTCCATAAAGCCCTATCGCACTCAGTGCCCTTTATCTCGGTTTGGAGCTTTAAAAAAGATGGTGAGGGCAAATGCAGAGCAAGGCACATTGTACACAATTAGCCTTGTTATTATTAATTGGGGCTCAGACCTTCAGTTAGCACAGCTTTGCGGAACCTAAAAGACTTTCCAATTAAAAAAACATGGTGTTTTGTATGAAAAACGAGTGTTACATTAGGACATTGACTGAATTTTATATCTTTACTTTATTCATTCAAAGAAGAAATAGTATCCCTTTCATTTGAATGTGGTTGAATAGTACTTATTATATTATTATTCGATCATAAGTTGAATAATAATGTTATTGATAAGACCATCATTTTCCTAACTTGCATCAATTATTTAAACGAAATATGAAAATGAATAAAGAAGCTGGAAGTAGTTATGACAAGTCTTTATGGATCTTACATTTATTTAGTGATAGTGTTCTCCTAACATTTTGATAAGTTTTGATGGACCCTAATTTGATTCGAGACAAGATTATATCAATAAGGCGATGTGTAATAGAAAAATTGATCCTTAATACATATTCTAAATATCTATAGGTACTACGTTATTTTTTTGTACTCCTTGAAAGACTATTAGACCTGGGATGTCTTAATCACCTCCATTTTAATACGTTTTATCGAGTAGTTCAGATAAATTTATAAATCGTCCAGAAAAAAGCTTAACTCTCGAATATCTTTTTTTTTTTGACAATCTTCCAATACTCCCTATTTTTATGCAAATATATTCGATGACATTGCATTATCTCTATGGATAAATTATTGCATTATAAGTCTATTGAACCCATCAAATTTAGTTATAGTATAAATGGTGATCAAAAAAATTGATTTGTACACATTGAGACTAGAAATAGAACTCTGATGGCGACTTTCTAATGTAATAATTATTATTCTACTCGAAGTGGTAAAAAACAATGTCTGTAAGTAAGTCGAATACAGCATGGATGGCCGTTACATATATTTGTGAGAGCCTCTGAGCTGTGATTCTTTCATTAGATAGAAGTGAAAACCAATTGATACGTTTTTAGTAGTATGTAATAGGCAATTATTGTGGAGTATGAATTACAACAGTGTCTATTTAACTATTTAAAATTGTGCCCATTTATGCCATGATGCTTTGGCTGTTCCAAAAATGAATGACTAAAGCAAAGCTTTATTTAATGTAGGATAATTATTTTTGCAAGATGATATATTAAATAATTAGAACACAGTGTTCTATATCACAATGTTCTCAAGTTAGCTGGTAATGGCTCAACTTTCTAAACATTTTCATGTGCACATTGCCTAGTTAAACTCATAGCACATTGTTTTAAAACTACTCGTATTTTAGGAATGAAAACAAGGCTTTCAAAAAATTCCGCAAGAATATGGTTATTTATTGATACAAATAATGAAAGGGAAGTTCAGAAGGCCAATGACACTTTTTTGAGCGGCTATCTGTTATGAAAGTGGCGTATGTGTAAATGTAAGTGGGTGTGGGTGTTTTTTTTTGCAACTCCCTATGGACAAAAGTATACAAACACAGAAGAAGAATAAAAACCAAAGAAATGGGATGGGAAGAAGTAAAGGGAACTCTGAAGTTCGAACAATATATAAATTGAATGGTGTTTGATTTAGCCAATTATAAACGCACGCTCAATGTGTGAATCAATTTGGGTAGAATTCGAGGAATAATAAGTATAGAATTGGGCGTTTGTTTTGGAACAATTTATTTCTTCTTTTTTGTTGTTGTAGCAGTTGTTGTTTTTGTGTTAAACTAAGAAATTAAAAACTAGAAAAAAATGATGGCGAGGGTTGACGTGATGGTATTATTATTATTATTGTCATTATAAAGGATGGAAGGTCGCAGAGATGGACCATGGCTTTTCATCATCATCCTACTCTGTATAAGTTGTGACTTTCGCATTCATCAACTCGCAATCGAAGAACTTGCAAAACTCGCTGTAAAATATATTTCATAGATACATTAATCCAAACTATTACGCTAAACATACGTCGTTTTTAATCTTCTTCCTCAGTCGCATTACCTGATGACTGTAAACAAAAACTTAATAGATGAAGTAATAAAAAATGGAATATAGGATTGAAGAAAGAGGAGGGTGGGGGTTGCAGCATCATGGAGAAGGAGAGAAGAGGAGAAATGGGGCGGTTGGTGGGGGTGGTGGTGTGTGGATCTCTCTCTCTCTTAGCAGCACCCGGATCCTGATTTGGATTGAACAGGAGTGGAGTCGATTTTGACTTGTCCAGAGGCTCCAGAAGGTGCAGGGGGTCCCACGGTGTTCTTTATCTCCGCGGCCATGGTCATAAAAGCTTGCTCAACGTTGGTGGCATTCTTAGCAGAGGCTTCCAAGAACGGCATACTGGATTGATCCGCGTATTCCTATAATATCAATGAGAGAGAAAGGTTAAGCCGTGTTTTTTTTTTTTGGGGGGGGGGCGTTCGTTTGATCGTTGTACCTTCGCAGTGGTGTAGTCGACCACTTTCTTGGTCGTCAGATCACATTTATTTCCCACGAGTAGCTTATTGACATTTTCGCATGCGTATCGGTCAATCTCTTGGAGCCAGACCTTAAGGTGTTGAAGGAGTCCTGATCCGTGACATCGTAGACCACGATGATGCCGTGAGCACCACGATAGTAACTGAAAGACAAACAAGGACAAGCAAGCATGAGATCCAGGATTCCTGGCGAGTGTTGAACAGATCCTTCATTACCTGGATGTGATGGTTCTGAATCGCTCTTGTCCAGCCGTGTCCCAGATTTGAAGCTTGATGGTCTTTCCGTCCAGCTCGATGGTCCGTATTTTAAAGTCCACGCCGATGGTGCTGATGTAGCTCTCTGTGTAGGTGTCGTCCGCGAAACGGAGCAGGAGGCAGGACTTGCCCACGCCAGAGTCGCCAATCAACAACAACTTGAACAAATAATCGCTGGAAAGAAAGAAACAAAGAAAGAAAGAGGAAAAATCATCAATCAGAGGAACAAACACACAAGCAAAGTCCAAAGCCGTGCCCAAAGATACATATAATCTGGATCAACACAATGGCCATGACTCACTATTCTGGATTCATGATGAGAGGTCCAAAGGGGTGGTGGGTAGACGAGAGTGAGACTGGGAACCCTGGATGACTCCACACAAGCTATCACACACACAACACACACACCACGAGAGAGAGAGACAGAGATAGAGATAAGCCACTCAAGAGACGGAGACGATTTTATTCCAGAAGAACTTGTTTGACAGATTGCTCCGTTTTCCCTTCCTTGGTCCTTTTGGATCCTTCCTTTAACTACACTTCAATTCTTCGCTGCCTCACTCTCTCTCTCTCTTTTCTTTCTTTCTTCCTCTTTCTTCTCCTCTCTCTCGACTCATCCATCTCTCTCTCTCTCTCCTCTTTCTACGTCTTCCTCCTTCTCCCTGCCTTTCTCTCCTCCTTCACTGTGATGACGAATTAAAAAATTGCCTCCTCCTCGCCTTATCCCACCAGAGTCAATAGAAGATGGACTGAGTGACTGCAGCAGTACCTTCCTCCTCCTTTTGTCTTGCTCCAAAAGACCTTCTCATCATCCGCGTCATTCAGACACATATATATGGACTCTCATTGGACACAAGCGCCTGCCTGCGCAAAGGGTCCTCCTTAAGCGCCCCCCCTCTAAGGGTTCCTGTCAAGCTGCTCTCAAGCAAAGAATGAAAACAGATTCCTCCACGACTACTCTCTAATAATGATCATGAAAGGCTTCTTCATAGTTGGCAGTTTGAGAGCAGGGGTGCCAGATAATCGAACTGGTTTGAGATCCAGTTCACATGGCTGAAGGAGGAGATGAAATAAGAGACTGTAAAATTGTAAGCCAATGAGGTCATAGTTGAATTAGGATCGAATTGACATTAATAAAAGATGCTATTTAAATGACATATTCTATAGCGTAGTTGTACATTTGCATGGCATGGCGTATTGGAGTTGTTCATTACGCTAGAATATAAAATGAATATTTTAGATATAATGAATTTGTTATAATGACATCACTGGTTATTGATGAAGTCGACTTGATATGCTTTGATATTTTTCTACCTAAACGTGGTTCTTTATTTCATAATTCCCTTTTATCATTTTATGTCGTCACACTTTATGCACAGTAAGGTCCTTGTTTTATCTTCCTTAGGTGAACAACGCCTGAATCCTGTAGGTGTTCGTAATGAAAAGTGATGGTCACAAAGTGACCATGGATGATGGTCGTCCCTACGTCATAGGGATATTTAACATGTAATTAAGAACCTTTTTAATGGGGGGACCTCTTGTTGACAAAATTAATTTGCAATTTTTAATAGATGTCCAAACATTGGCTTTATTTATAATCCTATTTGAGTGACATTAGTTTTGTTTATTTTGCTGATCATCTGACTTCATTTATAAGGTGATAAATTGTGTTACAATTTTCTATTAGATGATTTAAAATTTATGTATTGCTTTAAATGATAAATAAAGGGATCAAGCTTTATATATTCCAAAAGTTTGAACAATTGTCCCACATATAAAATTTAAAAAAGTTTTTATTTAAATGCAGGTATATTTTTAGAATAATAAAGAAATTAATTGTTTTATTACTTGTCATATTTTCTGAGATATACAGTTTGTATTAATATATTCCCTCCAAAAAAATAAACATTAAAACACATTATTTTTTTATAAGCTTTATTCCTTGAAGTATTTTCACAAACATTTAATCTAGTATTTTTATTTACTTACTAAAATAAATTTCTTGATGCATAATCTGGACTAGTCAAATTTATTTCGATAGGGAGGAAATCCACGTCCATCGAGGAGAATGATGGGGTAAAATGATGTCCAATAAATAAGCTATCATATTTAAATTGTGGCAAGGAATCAACGATCTTCGATATGCTTTAGGAATGAAAGCCATTTAAAAAAGAATCTGGAAATAAATTTGTTATTAACACATAATAAATAATAATTAGTTGTAAAATTATAGTCTAATAGTCTATAGTTAATAGATGTATTCAACTTAAATTATATGAAGAGATATATTACTTATGGGTCGTTATTACCTCCGCCGAAGGAGGTATTGTTTTCACTGCGTTGGTTTGTTTGTTTGTCAGCAGGATAACTCAAATAGTACGGAACGGATTCGGATGAAACTTTGTGGAGTTGTTGGAAATGCCAAAAGGAACAAGTTATTAAATTTTGGCATCTCTGGGTGCAGAATTATGATGCAAAATGAGCTAAATACTAATAAATATTTTAAGTTAGCCTACTCTGCCATTAGATGTCGCTGTGCTGTGAAATCGGGTGCCGGGAGCGTCTTCCTCTCGGATTTCCGTCGAGGGAACCCTCCCCCGTCCCTCTACGCCCGCCCCATTCGTGAAAAATCCGCCTCGGAAGCTCATAAGGACCCCGTGACGGCGGAGGTTTGCACTCTCTGAGTGTATATATGCCTCTAGTTAATCTATAGTTTAATTTTTTTTGTTGTTGAATATAAATAGAATTGAATTATAGAACAACACATTGTGCATTTTAATGACCCCCCCCCCCCCTGAAATCAGGTATGTATATTCATTCATTTAATTAAGGGAAAATTGCGTCACAAGTAAATATAAATTAACATTATACTCAAACAAAATGGTCATGATTTCGTTTACTTTTTCACGTATAACTTAAAATATCAACCCTTTATTTTCATAAATATGCAATAACATTTGGTTGCACATCTATAAGTAATTTCTAAAAGTTTGGATTTCTTCAATAACTTTTATTCACAAAATATGACAACGAACAATAATGGATTTATTATTCACTTGCGATGAACGATAACAACTGAAAAACTTACGACAGCGATGCAAAAATAGAGATAAGACTATCAACGTGCGATATTATACAGAAGCGATAAACAATAAACTTTTTATATGATTTTATTGAAGTATTTGTATCTAACAAGTATCAATAAACACGATTAAATTATATTTAACTACCAAAAGGACGGAATTAACTAATTGTAAATTTTCAGATTTTCTATTAGTTTACTAAATCGTCAAGTCAATATACATTTATATTTAAACAAATGCTAAGGAAAAATTATCCTAATTTTTTAAAGACAGATGCTTATGGAATCTTGAGTTTTGGAGCTAAGGGAAGTATTAAGAATTTTGTTTACATTGAATAAACAAAGGAGATACGTCGATGAGAAACATAGATTTTAATTTTTAAAGAAAAAAGAGACTCTATAAAAGAAAGAAACAGTTATGTAGGCAAGAGACAAAGGATAATAATCATATTTTTGTGTTATTTATAAAAATATTTCTTCGAGTTTTATGTCCCCCATTTTTAGGGACTAACGATAAGTGATTAACGATCACTTTTTGAATTTAACGATATAAAGTTAAGCTAGATATATTTGAAATTTGAGTGCACTAGTTCGCCTTCCAAGAAGGGATGGTAAATTTTTTTCAAACCTCATTTAAAAGATCGTATGAGACCAATTTTAAGGATTAAAATTATTTCATATCCTAACTAATACAATTGTATCGATTTGAACTCAACGACATTTTTCCTTCTTCCGTAAGGTATACATTGAATGTATACATAAAACCAAATATGAAATATAATAATTGTGTTCATTTTATCGCACATACAAACAACTGTTTATAGCCACATCATACCAATATAAAATTAATGCTTTGATCGTTTCTAGGAAAATAAATAAGAAAAAATATTTTATGGCAGTACTGTGTTGGGTTACTTTTTCATTTATCAAATCCAAAGTTCAATCCCGGATCTGCTGGTACTGACCGATACTGATAGGCATTTCAAAAACTGTGCAAAGGGTGTTAGTAGACAGATATTTAATAAATAATTGTATATTATATTAATGGTTGTATCATTCACGGAATATGTACTCCAAACTTTATACAGAGTAGAACAAGCACCAGTAACTTTAAGGTGCGGTCCAATTTAACATTCTAATGATGTCTGAATCAATGATATGTAGTTAAAATATCCAATTCGAAGCTAAACCATTGCCCCTCAAATAAATAATGAAAAACTTTCATACAACCCTATAAATTTGATTATTACATTTTTAATTGATATTCATTTTAAGCTTCTTAACATTCTTTTATTTAAAAGCTTATAAAATATATAATGTTATTATTTTTTAATAGATGATATTTTAATTTATGTTTATTAATAACTAATAAAATTTTGTTTCTTGATTTAAAGTATAATGCAAAACTTGTGTGGTGGAAAAACCACACCTATTATGAGATAATTATATTAAATAGTAAAAAAAGAATATCGTACTTGGCTATTTCGAACTCTATCCAACACCTAAAATACAAGGAAATTTAGGCTAAAAAATGATCGACATTTTTCTTTATAGACCGATGGATATTTCTCGCAACAACTTTAGCCGCTAACGTCTCTCAACCTTGATCGTTATTATAAATATGATTGAGAAATTATGAAATCAGATAAAATTTTATTAACATTAACAGACTTCTGACTTTACCCGATTTTTTGTCGTTTCTTTTTTTTCATTTTGTTCCCTTCAAATTTTAGATTTTAAACGTGAGAAAATCTAATAAATTTATTTTTGTAATTTTTAGTTGATTTGGTACTATGAATTTTTACCGATTTAAAATTTAGCTGAGAAGAATTTTTGACGGAGAGATAATTAATTTTTTAGTTCGAAAACTTTTTCGTAGCAATTAACTATAGATATATTGTTTTTCACTATTAGATGTCTTAAATATATAAATTTTGGCATTGTAATTGTTTACAAATCTGTAGTGAAAGGACAATGAACATTTTAAACTAAAAATGATGCGAAAATGATCTGAATACGTAAGACAATACATATTTTTTGCCGTCAATTTAAAGTTCACGAATACTTCTTTCCTTCTACATATAGGTATACAATTTTTGCGTTTTAAAGATGTACATTTTAAATAATAGATTTTTTTCACATTTAACAAATCATGAAATAAATATAAATTTTAGGACAACAGTGATATATTTACTTACGAAAACTTGACATATGTATTCCGAAAATTCAACTGAAACTTGAATGATAGATCGTATATTTGTATAGCGTATACGACTTTGTAGTATATTTTTTTGGTTATGAGTACAAATGTTTTAAAACTTTTGTGTTGAGGTCTAGCCTTCACGAATAAAGAAGAAGTAGAACATAAGTCGATGACACACTTGACAGATATGACAAATAACCTAAGTACACTTACATATGGTCAAGTAAGTATACTACAGGCTTGTGAACGGAACGCAAAATTGAACGGCGTTCAGCTGAACGCACGTTAAAAAACCGTTGAACGGAACGCAACTTTTTTTTTGAACACTGAACGTTGAACGCAAAAAAAAGAGTTTTGCGTTCAGCGTTCAATTTTTTCCAACATTTCTTGGACTTTTTTCAGAAAAACGTCATCACTACGCAGTACTTTTTTTGGAAATTCTTTTCTAAAAAAAAGTCATCACTACGCAGTACTTTTTTTGGGAAATTCTTTTCTAAAAAAAAACGTCTTCACTACGCAGTACTTTTTTGGAAATTCTTTTAAAATCTTTGAACGCTGAACGCTAACGGAACGCTGAACGCAAAAACATTGAAACGGAACGCTAATTTTTTTTTGAACGCTGACGAACGCTGAACGCAAAAAAAGCTGAACGCTCACAAGCCTGTATACTATACTAAAACATTCTACTAAGTCATTAAGAAACATGTTTTAATATAATTTTTTGTAAAGTAGGAATTTTAAAATAATATTGACTATTTTTTTGTTGAATATTTATTAGATTTTTTTTACTAATGTCTGCAGCCATTTACGGCATTTTTTAAATATTCCTTCATCTCTTAAGGGGAGTGGCTAATTGATGAATATATTAGTTGTTTGTTTATTGAGAAATTTCAAAAGAATAAAAGAACAATGCCAAAGAAGAAGTACTTGTGAAGTAGTAATTTGAAACTTATTACAAAAACGGTTAAGTTGGTCTAAAATATATAAGTACAGAGAATTC
>CP045891.1:4076897-4136806 GCA_013387185.1 Caligus rogercresseyi
ATAACAATATACTTAGGGATAACAAAAGGTTGTTCCCGCAAACTCAACAATAATAAGATTTTTTTATTTCAAAAGACTGTTTCCTTAATTTTCTACTTCAGATAGTCATAGTGATTTTCGTCAGATATGAACAAAGAAAATATACAATTATTATTTTCCTGAGTTTAAGCAGTTCCATTATTGAATTTATATTACGTAATATTGGATGATTCCATTTAAAGGATTGAACAATGACGTCATGGATCTGGTCCATGAGAATATACGATATTATTTCTCTGAATCAATGTTTCACAACAGACACGAGTGAAGTGATAGTTTATTGCTTAATGCAAACCTTATTTTATTATTTCTTCTACATTTCATTTACGCTTTAAAGCCACCATCTCTTATCTCGGAATATACTGAATATCAAGAACATTTTTTTAGTTTCGAACGAGCAGCTACTATGAAAGATGTTCATTCATAAACAGAACATAACTTTTGTGTAAACAATATTTTAAAGAAAAGTAAATCTGAGTGACAACAAAGACTTTATTTGTTTTTGAATGTGTCTGAGGAGTGAGACTGTTTAAAATATATTCTTATTAGCTTAAATCAGATATATAAAGGACGAAAATCTATTTCACATTAAAAATGCAGATGGTAACGAAATACTATTATATAATAGTTGATAAAGTCAATATTGTGAACAGTTGGGCGGGACAATCAGAGCTTTTGTGTAACAGAATACGATACACTTATACAGGGTCTGCAGGCGAATCTAGACTTTTTTTTAGCACGGAAACAAGATACTCATAACAAGAACAAGACCTTTTAATTGACTTTTTTCATATCACACAGATTTAAATGACTTTTCTCTTAATGTTCATTCAATCCAACTTCCTCCTTTCACAATAACAGCCTCCACACGGTGCCTGAACCTCCCAATGGCATGAGCCACCTGTTCCCTGGACAAGTGGCCACTGCCTGGATGATGGCAGCTTTCACGGAGTCCACAGTGTTGTGAGCACGCTTGTTAGTGTCCCTCTCAAGGATGCCCCACAAGTTGTAGTCGCAGGGGTTTGAGGTCAGGGCTGCTGGGGGGCCAGAACTCCTTTGACCAGAACATTCTCTAAGCACCAGTTTTGCATCAGAAAGCATCTGACGGGCTCTCAGGACGTAGCTGTTGCACCTCAGGTCCTCATGAATGGCATGGAGAACAGTGGTCCTGTGCACATTTAGCCTTTCAGCCAGTGTCGACATGGGAACACTTGGATCGTCATTGATCATCGTCTGGAGGTGATCAATGAAGTCGGCGCTCATCTTCCTGACTTGGGATCGGTCTGGAGTCTTTCTTTCCGGTGTTAGGAATCCTTCCTCGATGTCCTCCGACTCCTTGAAGGACTTGGCAATGCTGTAAACAGTAGCTTTGGGGAATTTGAAGAAGTTGATGATCTCTTGGGCGCACGGCCGCAACGGAGCGCCACAATAATGGCCGTCCTGCGCTCAAGTTTTGAGGACATTTTCAATCTTTTTGTTATTAAACAAAGATCATAGGATATACTAACCAGTAAGCTTCTACCTAACTGGTTTCTGAAATACAAGTACTCAAAGTTAGTCTAGATTCGCCTGCACACCCCTGTACAATGTATGTTTTTCCTTCTAATATAATAGTTTAGCTACTTTACAGCTCCACCACTCCTGAATACAGGCAATTTGCGTACCTAAATCCAATATTATAACTCTTTTAAAATCCAAAATTATAACTCAGCTCAGTTGCAGATATCTGCTGGCTGTTTATCCTTGATTTTCATTGCCTTAATTGTGTCAAGTTGTACAAAGATGCTGAGCACACATTTGTTGACTGACACTTGTATAATATTAAAAAGTGTCTGACAATCAACGTGAGGGATTGTAGGCCAACATCCAAATGTACAAAAGCAACAATCCTGTTCAAAGCCTACATAGTGAGTTTTTTGACGAAAAAAGAAATTGTAAATGGGTACATGCGGGGAACCTCATCAAATTAATCAATCCAAATAAAAGAATATTGTAAAATTATGCAAAAATATTGAAATATCTTAAATAGTTACCTATTTGATGATTATTATTGTTTTACCTATTGTTTTAGATTTTTATTATAAACTTTAATGTTTATTTTACTATATATTATTTTTTTTATATCATCTAAACAATAAAGGAGGAAATAAATAAAGACTATCATAAATACAATGATTTCATAATACTACCCTCATCAAAAATCGTGGTACCCGCTTTATGAGGATTTAAAGTTATTTATTGGTATCCTTATTCATAAAACACAAACAGAATTGTCTGTTAAACTTGATTGAAGCAATAGAAGGAAAAAGTAGAAATAAAAAGGCTCATCAACTTGTTTGCACAAACTCTTTTATATCAATAAATAAAGCAAACTCAGCGAGTATTTTCTTCAATGGCAGTTGGGACACTTATAGAAGGAAATCCACAATTCCGGAGGATGACATTATACAACAATGACATAAGATTATTTTGACAGTTAATTTGAATATGTTTTTCCAATTTTTTTGCTTCTATAGTTAGTCAATAATACTATTCATGAAACCAAATAGGTATAATAAGATGTTAAGCTATAATTTTTATTCGTTACTTTCACTGTATTTTAAACGTATATAATATGTTTGTTGAGCATAAAAAAAGAGTAGACTTAAAATAAATCGTGGACACGTTTATTTAAAATGAGCATTCTGTCCGGTTTATTTATAATCATTTATATTTCGTCCCTTTAAATATTTCATACACAGTATCTCTATGGTATAAAAAAGGATGTACCAAAATATGTCATATAAACTTGTATATTTTTGAGTGTGTAGGCGCTTAAACTTCGCCAAATTGGATTGGAAGCCTCTGATAGGTAAGAAAAACCCGCGCATAATTTCGGACATATAAGAAACTTCAACTATTTTCCTCGTGAATCAATGAAAACATATAGATAGGTGCTGATAAAAATCTTCCAGTCAATTAGTAGACCCGGATTCCACATCTAATCCCTATTTTTAACAAAAACACTATAATAATATATCCAATATATGAATTCCATTCTTGACTCTCTGAATCCGCTTCACAAATCTATATTGACAAAGTAAGTAATGAATGTATATTTAAATATCAAATAACTATCCAAGTAATGGATTGCAGAGACTCTCTGTTCCTAATCTACCTTCTCTCTGCCTCAATTGATTTGTACTTAATTGATAAGAGTATTATAAAGCATAAGATACTTTTTTACCACTTCCTAGCTTTGATATCATATTCAGCAAGTTACAAACCATAATTCCAGGGACATGGAGGAAAACTTGACATGAAACAATGCTTTCCTAATTGGATATTTGACAGTATTGAAAATCTTAGACAAAAACTTTTACACTTCGGTAGACATAATACATCAAAAAGAAATGTCAAACATTTTACTAATAGATTTGACGACCCCTCTCTTTTAGAAGAAACCGCTCTGTTGAATGGAATATTTACTTTTCATGAACTGAGATCGGATTCCACTTTTGACGGAGGAAGGTTTCGGTTTCCACTTCAGAGATCTGTAAAAACCATATGCCCTTCTATGCCGTGGTTTTCAAAACTAATATTTGACAAGCAAACATGAAGTACGAATAATAGCAGGGAATTTTTTAAATCTTCCTAGTCTTCCTCCGTCATTGGAAAAAATAATTTATAATTCAACCTGTGGAGTCGCTGACGGGTCCAAATTCACGGCTCAATTCCAAATATCAGCAGACCTCATCAAATTTTATTATCCTCGCAATAACTGCGGATTTTTATTTAATAATACATTGTAGTCAATTTAATTGCCCTTTAATACTTGTATGGGGAGCTTTAATTATGACAAAAAAAATATCAAAAATACGATTTATATTCAAAAATATCTAAGAGGTTGCGTGACAAGAATTTAAAAAAGGAGGGTTAAGTGATTTAATTGAGAGAAGGTATAGTTTATTAAGTCTACGCCAGTAGGAAATAAAATCAGTTGACTCATAAATATACTTCGCTCATAGAGAAAAGGAGGATTTTTTTCGAGACGAAAAAAGACGATTGCGTTCAATCCGTCAAAACAAAATATGCCGTGATTACCTCGACGAAAGCGTTTTCCATCGACATTTCTCACAGTTTAGTCCAAAATAAGGTAAGAAATATGTTTTTTTAAATTTCATGTAACATACCTAAACATTGGGTAAAATTTCTCTCAAAAAAGAGAAATGTCGCGCATCCACAAGTTCGTTGAGGACCTCGCCAAGGCCAGGAAGACTCCCAAGGAGATCAAGACACGGTCTTTGAGGTCAACAGCATCTCCCAAAGCCAAATCTACCGCATTCAGCATTAGTCAAGGCCGGAAGGACTCTTCAGACAAGAAGAGCACGAACGGGAGGAGGAAGGTCCTTACCGACGACTTTATTGAGGCTGTGAGGGTGTACGTGGAGGCCGAGCGTCGGGTGACAATGGAGGAACTGACTATCAAGTTCGAACGTCGATCAACACCATTTTCCACGTCCTCCATGACGGTTCTCAATCAAGTCAGCAAGATGGATCCTCAAGATGCTCACAGAGGATCACAAAATAAAAGAGATTGAGGTGCGCACAAGCCTTTTTGAAACTCAATTTTGAGCTCGGATTGGGGTTTCTGGACAAGATTGTGATAATGGATGAAACTCTGTGTCTTTCTTCACTCCTGAGTCTAAACGAGTGTCATCTCAATGGCTCCCGAAGGGCTCCAACCCGCCCCTGAAGTTCAAGCGTCAAGAATCAAGGAAGAAACAGATGGTTCTCAGCTTCTTCGACAACTGCGGCGTGATCTTCCTGCACTTTCTCCCGATGAGGACCTCCGTCACCGCGGCCGTGTTCAAGGATGTCATGAATATGTTTTTAAAGAAATTCAAGGAGAAGCGACCTGAAATGGCCAAAAGAGACTGGTACTTCCACTTCGACAATGCTCTTTGCCACACGGCAAATAGTACGAAGGAGTTCTTAGCCAAGAAGGGGATCAAGGTCATCGATCATCCACCCTATGTACTCTCCTGACCTTGCCCCCGCAGACTTCTTCTACTTCCCCGTCATGAAAAAGATGCTCTAGGGTGTGGAAATCGTCGACAAGAGCGTCCAGAAGGAGTGGACCCGGGTCGGGAGGGCCATCCCGGAAGACAAGTTCCGTGAGGCCTTCAGGAAGTGGGTTGAGAGGTGAGAGAAATACATTCGAATCGGCAGAATCATGTGGAAAAGATTTGATAAAGTTGTTTTCGTTATATTGAAATTATATGTTATGATTATTTTTTTTCCGTATATTTATCCGAAACAGCCTCGTATGTCGATAAATGGATCTCAACTCTGACTACATGAATGTAGAGAAATAAGAAATAAACACTGTTATCAAATGAAAAAACCATATTTGTGAGTTTGGTGAAAAACCTTTTTTTCGATTCCTAAAGATAATGCAGCAAACACACAGCCACGAACATATACACATTTCGAAAAAAACATCCCCTACTAGCCAAAGACCATGTAATTGCCGTTGTCCTTTGATCCTTTGGACTGGAACGCATGTTGAAAGCAAAGCTGTCGTCGCCATCACCCGAGTGTAAACTCTCAGAAGCCATTCTCCGAAGAGAAGTATGGATGAAGAGATCATACCAGGCCTTCAAAAAGAGTTTGGCGCTATTTGTGGCGGCCGAAGGTGAAACCATTGAGGTGTAATAATTAATTAATTAATGAACTATATATTTATATGGACGAAAAATATTTCTCCATCTCTTGTGACGGACAAAATAAATAAAGTTTTCTGATGGGAAACTTTTTTGATTTTAAACCTGGTGTTTAAAATGCACAAACTTTACTTTAGCTCATCCCTTATTCAGCGATTATTTTTTGTGGAATAAACTATTGTTTTAATAAGTATGGTGAATCGAGTAAGTTCAGTGCACGTGATTCATTAGTTCTATGATTTAATTTTAAACACATTGAAAAATCTATGCTCTTATAGCTCACTAAAGTATGTGAAATTGATTACTTTTTGAGGTGTTATATGTTTCTTGATAATTTCATGGAGGGAATTCATGATCCTATTGTTCATAAACGATTTTGAAATAACATTTATAAATAACATACAATAATGGACTTCAGTTTATATCCAAAAAGCCATGTAAATTGATGGAAGTTAACCTCAAATATTAAGCATCATTATTTTAAATTTATGGAACTTGATATGGTTTATTTACCATACCTTTATGGTTTATTAAATAAATCGTTGTACTGAGGTACAAATAAAATATATATATATATATATATATACTTTTCCCTCAGAGAAGATTCGAGTGTCAATTGGACATTTTGAGCAAAGCTGATTCATTTTTACAGTTAAATAGTTACGCCATGTCACCTTCAGATTTAAAGTTTGATATACTTAGAATATCATGATAAAAAATAGTCGACCAAGAGTTCTGTTCGTATTTTTATATCGATTATTGATTATGATTCGATAAAAATATTATTTAATATCTTTTATTGAAGATTTATCAGGTACTGTTTCGGTTATTGTATTTATCACTCGTTCTCTGTTGGTGACGAAGCCTAGGGCCTCCTCTGCAGCTTGGACGGATCATCCACAATGCTCGTCTTGGCACATAGCTTGGCCAATTTCCTATACGCATCTAAAAGGAAAAATAAATAAACAACATTAGGTCCAATTCCCACGTCAATTTCAATCTCTTCAATTCATTCTTTTAAAAACAATCATTTTTCTACGGGTTAACTTGACCCATCATCACTAAACTATCAAGTAAAAGTATTCGATATACCATTTCATATCAAATTTATAACCTGCTAGAAAATATATATTAATAATTTAACTCATAAAGATGATTTTCCACACCTAGAGCAATGAACAAATATAATAAAACCAATAAGAAATCATAAAGCTTAAGAAAAATATTTACATTCATTTAAAAAGTATTTTAGTCTAAATTAAAAGACAAAAATGAATGTTCAGTTAAGAAAAAATAAATTTCGAAAAGGAGAATTCTGAAATGATCTAAAATGATTTTAATGTCTATTATAATAACAAGTTTTAAAATTAAGAATTATAACAATTTCAAATATTAAAATATTAAATTGAAATTTAAAAAATTATTATAAAAAATATATTTTAATATTAATTAAAAATCTAATAGTATATTTTAAAACATAGTTGTGAAAGTTTTTGTAGAAGAAATTACTCCATCGCGATTGATTTATGACACAAAACAAAGTAGTCTAAAATATTTGCGTTCTCACCTTTCCGTAGTTGATGTAAGGACATTTTTTGAAATCCAGGGGCGTTGCTCTCCTTCAGGGTGCTAATGGATGAGGCATCCACCTCCCTATCGAAGCTATGAACAAAGTGTCCCATGATATTCGTAAATACCCAGTATCTCCAGTCATCGATGGTTTTTTCCACTACGTGGTCATGGAACCGATCCGCCAAGCCACGAGAGGCCAAAACTTTTGGAACGAGGACAACGGCCATTCTCTGGAAGCTCGCTTTGAAACTGCCTGCAAAAAGGAGGGGTAATTAGTACATGGAAATCGGAAATGACTTTCATCTAAAACATCCAGTTCAATAGCATTACATTGCGAATTTAATGGTACTAAGTTGTAAAACATTGTAAATCCCTAAAAACATGTTTCTTACACTATATATGACCGTGCATTGTTGGCATTTAAAAACAGCATTAATTAAAGATATTATTTTTTGTTCCAATAAATCTATTTTTAACACATCATTCATCAGCTAGAATGAAAATGAATGATTAAGGAAAAAGGTGGCATATTTTACCTAACCGATTCGATTAAGTTGTATTGTGGACATGAGACCAGGTGAACTCGTGTCAGCTCAAATTATCGCTTGCAAAAACGCAATAAGCAGGTCTACATGCACGATCACAGTCGAATGGGTAAAGGGACACAACAACAGTACTGGGAACGAGTATGCAGACGCTTTGGCTAAAGACGGTGCGAGGAAGGGCACTTTCTGTAATTTCTGTTCCTATATCCATTAGCCATACAAAAATGCCCTTAAACAAGCGTCTTTGAAGGAATGACGGGCCCGCTTGGCGTGCAATGAGCACTTGCCGCCAGTCTAAACTCTTCGTACCAAATCTCATCTCGGGAGCAAGATTTTAAAGTATAAACGAGTCCAAATCTGCGTCATCGTTGGAAGGTACCGGTCATATCGGCCTTAACAGGCATCTTTACAAGATGGGAAAGGCCATAACTCCAATCTGCCGACTCTGCGAAGAGGGAGAAGAAACTCCCATATCATCTCATTTTGGGGTGTCGCCCATAACAACAAAAAAGATGGCACTTGAGGGAGAGATCGGGGAGCAACGTTTAACCCTCGAGGATTTTATTTTTAAATCATTTAAATGCTTCAAAATATCTGAATAACTATTTATTAATAAAGATAGCTCCTAGAGAGTATCACTACCGCTGATACCGGATTAAGTTCCGGTGAGGTGGGTCCAATCTAGGAGCTAAAAAAACAAAGCTGTATCTGTAAAGATATGAAAGCATTATTAAAGTATTAAAACTACTCAATCGACCATACCATCTTTTCAATGGGGGTCGTCAATATGAGGTTCGGGAGGCAAACACGCTTACGTATTGGGCTAAGGCATGTAGAGGATTTCTGGGTCCATTGTTTTCCTTCATGACTTTTACAATGTAATAACGAATATATGATTGGTCGTATAGATTAAAGAGGATATTTTTATTATTTTCATATATCAAGTAACAGTCAACTGAACATTTGAAAATATATATATATATATATATATCAGGAAACGACCAGGTACCCAGCCGGGTCACGGCTGTTTGTTGAGCGTCCCGGTCCGGTGTCCCGAGTTTTTTAGACACCGGGCCTTGACATCAATATTTGAGAAAAACAAAAACGACACCACTGTTTTATAGATTATTTTTCTAAAAAAACGTAATCAATTTTTTGGAGATTCTTTTCTTTAAAAAAACGTCATCACTTTTTTGTGGAGATTCTTTTCTAAAAACGTCATCACCTTTTTTTTGGAAATTCTTCACTTCAGAATGTCGAAGGATGAAAATATATATTATGTTTGAAAAAATTAAGTCCTTGCCCGGGTCCCAGCGAAAAAGGTGTCCCGGTCGTTATCTATATATATATATATATATATATATATATATATATATATTAATGTTTTTGCTTTTATATTGAAGGAATACTTACTCAATCTCACGATTTAGATTTTCGATTTCCCTTTGAGGCCGTTGATTTTATCCTCGGTTATTATTGAGGGCCTGGCTGTCTTTAATATATTTCCCAGCCTCATACAGAATGCTGGCCTGGCTGATCTGAAATAAATATAAAAATAATATAATAAAGCATAGGATTAATATAAAAACTATTAATGGCATGAATGCTTCGTATAAACTCATCGTATCGAGTAAGTAACAAACCGAAAAATGAACTAGGAGGTCTTATATCTCAAATATTTTTAAGACCTGCAATTCTATTCTTATTTTTGTAATTTTTCCAACTGTATTAAAAGTTTGATTGTTTTTATGTAACAACAAAATATTTAGTTTACTTCGAAGTTACTTAAAGACTAGATTAAGGTTACTTCTATTAGTATATTTTTGTATTGAAATATATACAGTGGTATTCTCAGTACAACCATATTAATATATTCACGTATGATGTCAAATATCAATAAGTTAATAAAACATTTAGTTTTTTTTTGGGATACCAGAACGATCTCAACAAACTTTGATTTATCTGTTAAAAACCCATTGATTAAATGTAAAATATTAATTAAACTAAAAAAATTAATGCGGAGTGAGAAGCTCTAAGGTTTTCCTTCTCTGTCCAAAATTTTCAAAACCGCCTAAAAATTAATTGCCAAATTTTATACTTTAATAGCATATGCATGAGATAATATAGATACATATTTCAACGGTCACATATGATTAATATGAATGAGATATTATTGATGTTAAAGTATATATATGTATATAAATTACAGTTCCTTTTATATATATGTATGTTTGTTTTACTTATCTGTATTTTTTGTTAAGAGTATTTAAAACTTATATGGTATGTATATCTGCTATATATGTATGCAATATGTTTTTATTATTGTAAATGTTTGACGAGAAGTTCAAAAAGTAATATAAAAACATATTTCAAACCTGCAAGAGAACGAAATTTGATTCATTTAGACCCATTTTTTTTCAGATAGTGTAAACTCACTTTTTCTTCCTCAGGAGATCCAAGATGAGGCAATGCTCTTTGGAGTTCATCAAGCCCTTGCTTGATGGAATCTCTGCGACGAATTTCTGTTGTGGACTGGGGCATTGCCGCCATGTAAAAGTTGGGTAAGGATGTGAAACATTTTTTCCGAATGCGTCTCTCTTCTGAAGCGTAGTCCTCGGATGACTCAGTCTGCTCGCTGCTTCCGTTCGGGGTACTCCGCCGAGATCGTTTGCTGGACTTCATGGACCGAGCATCTTCGGGCTCTATGGGGTCTTCAGGTCTTTGAAGAGACTTAATGTTATCCCTGACTAAAAAATAAGGTTATTACTATTATATCCATGGGTAAAAATGTTAAGTGAATAAATATACTAGAAAGAAGGAGAATTGAATAAAATAATACCAAATCAAACATGTCTGTTGGCCGGACCTCTATAATAATGTACTTTCTGAAGTAAACAGGAATTTTCATTGTTTGGGAACCTGTGATTATATCTCTTAGTCAAAAATTATCATAATTTTTTCGTAGACATTGATAGAACAAAAGATGAAAATACAATAACCCAAAATAATTAAATCAAAAATGTACAGCATCTACATAGGAGGGGAACAAATATATAGAGAAACCTGCATCTTATATTCATACTAATAATTATACAGTATTTGTCAATGTACTTGATTATTTATATAATTTAAGACATGTGAGAACAAGTCATGTTTATGATTAGTTACGATTATTGTAACTTGACATTGGATGCCCCTGTAAAATCTTAATAAGCACCCCTAAAAATTAACTTAAAAATATGAAATATCCTTCCTCAGAAGAATCATCTACGTTTCAAGCAAGGAAATAAGAGAAAATATGCAGTTTCAACATTAATCAAAAATAATCATTTGTATTCACTGAAAATATACTGCTTAATCAAGTCAAAATCAACTGACGCCTCTGTCTTGAAAAGACTTATATTCAACTATAATTATATTAAAAACAATGAAAGGTGTTATTTTTCTTCTTCATTCCGGATATTTCTTGCTAACATTATTAAATAATTAAAATTGTTAAATGTTGCAAGTAGTAGAAAAATGATTGAATAAAGTCTATAGTGCAAAAACTCCATTCTTAAATTTCTAAATGGTTGCTTCATTTGTCATTGACATATCAACAATATGTTTTATACATTAGATATAACGTGTCCATTCGTGTATGACGTAATCAACTCATTTTAAGCTGTCAGCTGTCAAACTCTAAGCCAATCAGATAGCAAAGGGAAAGATAAGTATTATTATGATTTTATTTTCTACTCTCTTCCCTAAAGACAATCTAGCTATTATGGTATTTAGCAGTGGTGGGCACCGCTCACTTTTTTGCTGTTCCGCTCACCGCTCATCCGCTCATTTGGGCAACTGATCCTCTCCCGCTCATTCGCTCATTTTTTGAGTACTGCTGTTCGCTCACTTGATTCGCTCTTCCGCTCAGAGGTCGGGTTCGGGTCACAAACTTATTCATGACTCGTGATTCGTAAAAAACGAAAAAGTAAAGTATACTGACTAGAGTGACGTCAGACAATGAACACACACGAACACAAACGTATACACAGAGAGAATAAGAGAGTGACAGAGAGAGACAAAACTGTACGCCGAGTAAGTACTAAGCTGGTACTAAGTAGGGTCCCATATACCATTTAATGACATCATCAACATATGTGTTATGACGTCATTTTTTCAGATGGATTTCTAATCATTCTACATGTAATAATTATTTAATAATTATAACAAAGATAATTTTATCTCTTTTATATTTAGAGAAGAAAGAGAAAAGTTATATTATAATTATGTAACTTTTCTCTCTCTCTCTGAATATAAAATGAAATCTATATGGGACCATGAACGCAACCTCTTTGTTATGACGGGGGTACACATTTTATATATTAAGAAAGGACTGATGTCACTTATTCTCTCTGCGTATACACAATAACTGCACGACGTGAACTGAGTGGCTACGCGTGGCAACACTGCTGCCACGTGTCTAGACAAGAATAAACCAATTTCTGGCGCACCTTTTAGTCCATGTCACGTTAGCGGCATTACATTTAGAGCAAAAAGCGAGAAAAAGTAGTCTTTTTTCTATGAGTAATCCTTTTTAATACGGAAACTTTTTTATGTGAGCGGATGAGCGGAAGTTAATTTTAGAGGGTCCGATCACCACATTCCGCTCACTTCTCACAATATGATCCGCTCTTTGCATTCCGCTCACCAATTGCTCCTCCGCTCAGAGCGGACGAGCGGAATAATGAGTGGAAGTGCCCACCACTGTATATTAGACTGAGTCATAAAAAAATAATTATATTAGGACGTAAATTCCCAAATCATAACCTTCAATAGGAAATTATAAAAAATTAAAACCAAATATATAATAAGCCTACATTTATGATATAAGGATATAATTTGTATTCGAGAAAATATAACTTAGCTTGATTGAATAAAAATGAAAATATGTAATTACTCTTGTGATGAGTCTTTTACATATTTGTTTTTATTATTTAATAACATGCAAGGAACTTTTTTTTAATTTGAAAAATATTTAAGCACACACAAATTTATTAAAATTGGGTTCGCCTATAAAATATAAAAGGCCTTATATATATATAATTTTTCAGGTGGAAACTAACAGAAATTAATTATCACACTATAAATTCATTACTACGAAAGCAAGACAGTATGTTGGTATTAACTTGTACTAATCAAAATAACATTTATCACTATTTTATTAAGAGTAGTCATGTTGAAACAAACTTAGCAACACGCAAGGAATTCATTCTCCTCTCAAATACAATTCAACTGATTAAGTTTAAACCTCACCTGATGACACCCCGGCCACTTAATCAGTGTCTCTCCTCCTTTGTCTGTATTTCCCTCAAGAATGAATTTCGAAGCCAGATCTTCCCGAGGCTGAAGTGTGGGGGGAAGCTGTAGGCGGGTCGTGACGATGCTGGGATTGAGGCCTGTGTCAGACCGGGGTGGTAAAAGAGGGGCGGGGCCAGGGATACATCATACTCTGGGATAGACTCGAGCCCATCGCGGTAGGACTTGGGCCTGAGGAAGAGGAGTCCAGGTTCCAGTTGGTGAAGCCAAGATGGCCGCCTTGAGATGAAGTGATGTGATTGGAAGGTGGCGAGGCTTCTGAAAGGAGGAACTCACCAAAGGCGCTGTGATGGTGGTTATGGTGGTGATGAGCCCCGACGTTCGTCGAACCCTTGACTCCAAGATCATGCCCGCCTGGGACCGGTGGATACACTGGCTGCGAGAGGGAATACGTGTCATTGATATCAACACTCCGCTAAAAACAGTAAAATTATCAACCAATAAAAATGATTCTTAAGGGAGATTTGTTTGTAAGAAGCCCATTTTTATACGATTTTATTTTGAGGATCCTAGAGTACTAAGTTGAGTCTTTAATCTAATTTGATTCCAATTAACAAACTTAGACTACTATTTCTTAGAATTGATGGAATCTGCATTAGCTCTAGAGGATGTTGGATACAGTATTTTTTAGTCATGCATCTTTTACGACTAAAGAAACCCCACTCAACCAACTAGTGATAAGACGTCTCACCAGAACAAACACGAAACTAAAGAATTATATATATGTATATACAAGGGGTGCGATAACCGTGCGTGTTAAGGCGTGTTCAACTCTCAATGTTGGGGGCGCAGGTTCGAATCCTCCGGAGAGGGATGGTCATTTTTGATGTACCTCATTGATAAGAGTATCATAGGTTCAATAGAATAATTTCAATGCTATAATGCTTATTTATATCCTGTCGATAAAATTCTATCGAATCATATAGGCAAAAAAAAAAATATATATATTTGCTGGCTAATGACGAGTTATATCTAAAAAAAGTTATGACAAACTAGGGCTGTCAAAATTGCTCAAAAATGACATTCGAATATTCGTGTGAAAAAAAATCACGAATTCGAATTTTTTTTTGAAAATAATTTCCAAAAAGTGACGTTTTAGAAAAGAATCTCCAAAAAAAGTGATGACGTTTTTTTAGAAAAGAATTTCCAAAAAAAGTGATGACGTTTTTTTTTATAGAAAAGAGTACCAACCAAGTGTTTTTGAACATTCACGTTCGAATTCGCTTTTTGGGATACTATCCGAATTCGAACATCGAATATTCGTTGACAGCCCTATGACAAACTAATATCAGTATTGAAGAAGGAAAAAACCCACTATAGGAGATATGATTTTTTATCAATGCCACTCTTTGTTAGAAGGAGTACTTCTTGATTGTGACGGATAAACTGAGTAATAGAACCCAGGGCTCATTTTTCTCTTGGTCCCCGTTGATTCTTATTATTTATAATATATATTTATTGCGTTTTCTGTTGGCTTTTATTCCTTAGCTCATAACTTTGCATGTAACTAAGACCCATTTTTTAGCTTCATGTTGTGTATTTCTTGCTTCGAAACAGTAATTTATCTATAGACACAACTTTGCACGATATCGTCTTTTCAGTTCTTTATCACCCCTCTGAGTAATATGGTGCATTCTCGGTACCCTTGTCCTGTATTTCTTTAAAGAAAATGTCTGACAAACCCAAACTATTTTCAAACACTATAAAACACACTTCATGGAACTTATTGTTCACACAAGTTTCAAAAGTCATGATCTTGCTAAGGATGATGTCATGGAATGGATCAATTGCGGATATGTGACGTGAGAACACTATTTGAATAAATGATTTTTTTGGTGAAAATGAGACTGCCCTATAAAAGTATTTTTCATTTACTCTTCTCCATTTTTTACTTAATTTTTTTTTCAATTAGCCCTCTAATTGATGCGATATTTAAGGAATAATTGTTGATGAAGAAGCTAATCAAATGAAAAATTGGCCAGGAAAATTGGCATCATCTTGTGCGCTCTTGTATTTTAAACCAATCATATGTATTACGTTGTTCATAGTTAATGTACATTTATAATACTAAAATAGAGTAGGCAGTAGTTTCCCTTTTTACATGTATTGTTTTGAATTTAAATCACCCCCTTCTTTCTCTTTCTCTCTCTCTTCAAAGCATAATTCTAGCCATTGATTTGTTGGAGCATGTGATTGGTGGAGCTTCATGTCGATGCGCAGGGATACTAACATAAATATTTTGTAATGATTCCACGACAAATTACGGCCTTCCATCTTTGGAAGGATATTGCGCATTGAAAAACCTTTGATTGTAATAAACAATCGACATAAAACAAACCACAAACATCCAACTAATATGATCGAAAGTCAGTATTTTTGTTTTTTGTATATAGAACGTATAATTTCAAATCATAAAAATGGAAGCATCATCGTATGAAGTAAATATAGCCAAAAAATACGTATAATAGTTTTTCTCCTTTTCTTATATTTCGTTCTGTATTCAAATAATGTTCTCACGTCACATATTAAAACAACAATAGGTCTATTAAAACATTTAATGAACTGATTATTAAGGTATTACCCCACTTTTGCCCTAATTGATTGGCTAAAAAAGAGAACATGAATGATAATAATAATCAGTGGGCATTATGAAATAAGGTATAATTTCAAAATATTTTTTGGGGTGTGAACATCTACTCAAGAAAAATAATATCAAACTTAAGAAGATTCTCTGGATTAATGGACATCAATCCTTGTCATTGCCCAACCCTTTTTATTAAACCCTGGTCAATAGGCCAGTTCATAATTTAAAAGGAAACAAAGTAATGGTGGCGTTACTTACGGTAATTGTCTTTCTCTCCTCTGTTAGAGGGAGAGCTAAGTCCTTAAGAAGATCGAAACACATGGTCTTGGAAGGATTTCTATTTACGACTAAGCTCCCCTCTTCACAATTATGTTATCAAATGAACACGGCAGTGCAAACATTTGCTCTCATTATCGTATTTTCATTTATCCCTTCCCAGGGCGACACTCAGTGACTATTATGTATTGAGGTAACATGCAAATGAATTCACAGAGCCCATGTTGGTATCCTGAAGACGACGTGATGATGCTTGAGAGATACAGAGAGGTCTGTATAACGATTATGACCTAGATCTGCATTTATTATCTTTCATATACACTTATTTCAATAAAATATATACAAACAAACAAGTCGTGTTTACTCTCAAATTGTTAGGGTATATTTATACAGAATGGTAAGATCAAATCCGGAGGTTTTTCAGGATACCCTGCAACTTGGAAGACATTCTCCGATCCGGAAAACAAATTTCTTTTTGCAGATAGTCAACATATGAGAGATCACCTCAGTTGAACTTTATCATCGTCATGGCCGCATATGGAAAATAGAGACGGTATTCTGGAACGAACCAGAACGCAAGTAAGCCGTTAACCAGATTCTTTGCATGAAGGGTGACACCATCAGCAACAGCCATGCATCTTAACTTTATGAGGATGGACAGAAGAAGCGTAGTTGAGCTCCGGGAGCAGCTGAAGGATAACAGAAGCCCTCGGGCTGTCGTCGACAGGGCCTCCAGGCCTCCCAGCAGCGCCCGCAAGGCCAACACCCCCGATTTCATCAGGAGGATGTTCGAAATCTTCAAGCACGGCCCCATCCGGACGTATCTCCCGTAACTTTGCTGGCCAGTGTGAATGAGAATTTGCCTGGTCGCAGCTACAAAATCAAGTTGGACAAGCCGTTGAGGCAGAAAAACAAGCACATAAAATTGAAAACATAAGTAACAAAAATGGCCCCCTGCCATGTGTTCAAAAAGTCCCAGGACTGGTTGGCAGCCAACACCAACAACTTCGTCCTCAAGACCCACTGGCCCACTACCTCCACCGACTTGTATCTTATGGACTACTAGGCAACCTTGAGCGACAAACCAACTGACTCGCTCACAACACCAAGACCGCCTAGATCAACTCCATCAAGCTGCGGGCCTGCACCTCTTTTCGTGCCAGGATCCAGCGTGTCATTGACACAGAAAGCGAATGGATTGAATAAGCAGAATTTTGTAATACTTATCACTGAATCACATACAATTTCTTTTTTTTTTTGCTTTTATTGCATAAATAAAAAACTGTATTTTTGTAATAATTGCATCGATATGGTCCGCCTCTTCTCCCACGTAGAATGAAATGAAGTCGTTCTTGGAGGGTGTAATCTTCCAGTGGCTTTAATTATTTCTATCGTTTCTTCATAAAACTTGAGGAGTTTTCTACAAGACCATAGAAGGTGTCTCGAAGTTTCGGGTTCCTCTCTACAGAAATAACAGTATTTTCCTTCTCCACTATCGAAGTGTTTCCCAACTTGGAGGGTTCCGCTGAGGACCCTGTACTTAAACCATTTTTCTGCAGAAGTCATAAGAGGGTTTTTTAAAGGCCTTAATGCATAGTTTCATGTCTCGAACTTTCTCCCTCCTGGGGAGGTAATTTAAGAAGGGCGAAAAAGTAGCCTTCGTTCCGCATCTTCTCAAGACTTGTGGGGTCACATTAGAAAAAAATATCCTAAAGGGAGGACAGGTTTGTTTTTAAACTTTGGTGGTCCTGGAATATGTTTTATTCTATGGAAGAGCATCTTCCCTAAAAGGTTGCTTTCAAATTCCGTGTCCCCCGAACAATAGAATAGAAGAAAAGCTTAATATTATTCTAACCCTTATGACGTCACCACCAATTACCGCTAGGTTTCTACATATCTGCCTAAAATATTGATGTTGTGATTTACGCAGATAAAAATTTAATATATGTTATTTCCAAACGAGTTTTTTTTTTGCTTCACAAGGACGCACAAAGTCTACATTTTTGTATTTGAAGATTTCTATCTGCCTCAATATTACTATTTGGAAAAGATCTAATATATATATTTATTTATTTATCTATCTAACTATATATATATATATATTTGTATATATAGAATGAACAAGTTGTTTAGATTAATTTAATAGAGTTGAATTATAAGAGTCAATGACTGAGAAGTTTGATTGATCGTATGCATTATATATATATATATATATATATATATATATATATAGGGTTGTTCTTATTTTTCAAATCTTTGAAATGTTAGCGACTTTGTGGATTTTCTGTTTCTTGGTGATAAAAAAGACGACATACAAAGTTTGAACAAAATCGGTCAACATTACGAGGTCGCGCAACGAGGTCAAAGTTTTAAAAATTTAGTAAAAATATAGTTTTCCGCAAATTTCTTCAAAATGGTGGACGTTACAGACTTCAATAATAATTATTAATTTAAAGGAAATCTAATTTACTACCAGACGTATGTTTGATGTTTTTTAATAAAACAAAGTTTTCAGTAAAAACAAAGCAAGAAAGGGAGTGTGTATTGTTAGCTTATTTCATGGCTTTTTTGTATCAATTAACTTCACTCGCCTGTAGAAGATGACTTGTTCGCTTCAGAGTAAAATAGTACTTTTAAGTTTAGTAAAACTTTAGATGATAAATCCAAAAATGACCTTGGTTGCATTCTATCAATTCAGAATTCAGTACAATCTGAGTTTACATCATATGATTCAGAGCCTGTATTGACCTATAAGAAATCGATTATGAAAAAAATAAATCATAATGTGTTTCTTAGATGTGCGTCAAGGTATCCTCTCAAAATTTTACTTTGTCTCTGACGCATTTATAATCCATTATATGCGTCATTTTGTACGCGAGATAGGCTTTTTTAATGTACATATAACTCTCTACTTATTAAATTGATATGATTTAGTATACCAAAATATTAAAGCTGGTTAACCAAGCTTTCATTTGATATATTTTGTGTTCTAAAAATCGCTATACTTTAAGAGATATAAGCAAATACGTACTCTCCCCCAAAAATTGATCTTTGATATGAGAATATACGATTACCATTTGGTAACGGCAGTTAGTGTAACCTGGATAGGAAGAAAAAAAGAAGTGAGAGAAGTGAGGCAAAATACTCCCTCCCTTCTCTTTCTCTTTCTATCCAGGTAACACTAACATAATTAGTGTTTTGGATTTATCATCTAAAGTGTTACTAAACTTAAAAGTACTATTTTACTCTGAAGCGAACAAGTCATCTTCTACAGGCGAGTGAAGTTAATTGATACAAAAAAGCCATGAAATAAGCTAACAATTCACACTCCCTTTCTTGCTTTGTTTTTACTGAAAACTTTGTTTTATTAAAAAACATCAACCATACCTCTGGTAGTAAATTAGATTTCCTTTAAATTATAATTATTATTAAAGTCTGTAACGTCCACCATTTTGAAGAAATTTGTTGAAAACTATATTTTTACTAAATTTTTAAAACTTTGACCTCGTTGCGCGACCTCGTAATGTTGACCGATTTTGTTCAAACTTTGTATGTCGTCTTCTTTTATCACCAAGAAACAGAAAATCCACAAAGTCGCTAACATTTCAAACATTTGAAAAATAAGAACAACCCTAATATATATATACATATATATATACAATTCAAAAGAAAAAGCCATTCATCATGTCTAGAACAAATAGAAAAAACTGTTGTTCTGGACAAACTTTGCTTTTGCAATCAGGACCATACACTGATCTGTGTTTTGGAGCTAGAAGAGACCTTTCATCAATACATATGGGCTTTGAACGTCGTTACAAAGGACGATATAACGATAACATGATAGGGGACTACATTTGAGGACTTCTTCGAGAAAGTGATTTGCAATACACTTGTAAATGTAGAAAACTTAAGCATATCTGGAATTTTTGACACATTTTGACTTTATTTTTTGTTTATTTTCCATGCAGACGCCGTGTTTATCAGACCCCGTGAGCAAAGATAAAGATAATTCCTCGTTTTGTCACAATAAATGCAATTTTTTTTGTCAGCTGTGGTGACAAAAGCAAAGTTTGTGATGAATGTTATCCTCTCACATAGCCCTTAGATACAAGCAGTTGAAATATAACAATTAGAAGCCAGGCACAAAAATTGTGTTCCAGAGTGTTTTAGTATTTTAATTGTATCCACAACAACTGAGGAATAATTTCTTATTCGTTATTGATGAGTAGAATAAAAATGGATAGACATATAAAACTATGGCTACTAAACTACATTGAAAGGAGTCCATTGATGCTATGTTATGATTAATTTTTTGATGAATAAAGAAAACGTTGGTAAATAAATTGCCAGAGGATATTCAGAGACTCAGTGATTGTTTCGATGGCTACAAAGGTAGTTAAAAGGTTGACATACATAATAAATGCATCACTCCTTTTCCATTCAGGACTTTTCAAATATGCCTTAATATATTTTTTTAATATATCAAACACACTACTAAATCAATTAATTTTAGTGCTAAAAGTCCTACTTCACATTTCGTAGAACTACTTTAAAGGGTCGGTAAATCCGTGATCATACTTTCAATGATGATAACTTATACCATAGTTAATTATAATTTTTTCAATACTGCTCGGTATTGAGAAAATATATATACTTATACTTATTCTAATAACTCAGTCATAGGTTCACTACCGGCTGATAGCGGATTAGGCTCCGGTGAGGTGAGTCCAATATATGTAGGAGCTAGACAATTATGTCTCGTTTCTCAGTCTTAGACATATACAAGGTATTTTCATATTGCCAAGAGAACTAACTTTTCGCTTTAATGACGTCACAGCGGTTAGCGGAAAGAAAAAAATATAAGCTATGTTATTCCCACATCATTAAAAATAAATTGTTTAAATATATTTTTGTTGACGTAACATATGAAAATAGGATTTATAAGGTTTCATGAAATACTTGTGTTCTATATACCTTGCGTATAAGTTGACATAAGAGTACTAACTCGAATATACCTTGAAATATCATAATTGTAAATCGATCATAATAGCAAGAACGGATTTATCTAATGTTAATTAGCATATTTATCTTCTGATAAAGGAGCCATTTAACATAATTAAATCTATGACTAAAGCACTGAAAATAATTGTTGACATGAAGTTGTGATGATAAGTGATACTATGAAGACTCATCCTTGAGCTATAACCAAATAAAAAAAGAGATTGATAAAGCCTGAGGTCTGTAAAGGTAAATACTATATCTGTATTCTCAGGTAATTTTAGAGATACGAGTGAAGGTTTCTTTGATATTACACTGCAAATATATAATACTATATTTGCATTTTTACAAGGATATTATAGTCAAGGATGCTCCTCACAACTCACACAGGAACACCATTATTCAGTTGACAACCCTTATTACCTTATTTTGGTAATTTTTGTAGTCATAGAGAGAGAGAGAGAGAGAGTCCTGTTTATCGTCAATGATAATAAGAGTAAGGCACCCATTCATTCGTTCAGTGTGAGCAAGTGATACCATTCATGTGACTCTCAGTGTGGTGGAGGGCACTGGTTCGACTCCCGAGAGGGGAAGGCGCATTTTAATCAACATAATTGATAATATCTTTGGTTCGATGGACCAATTTATTCATATCCACACGAGGACTACAGGTTAAAGGGAGCAAATAGTCAAAAAATATTATGTAAGACGAATATGATGCTGAAGCTCAAGTTCATTGAGAGAGTCCAAAAGCCATGGTTTCTTTGAATGGAGTCTTATGGGAAGGGATTAAATTCTTAGTTAATATCATATTATAGATGTTCATACCAGAACCAGAGCCCTATAAGAAGAGTTATGACAATAGATTGGAGCGTCACTTGGTGAAAAAAGCATTTCGGCTCAAAACAATGCATGAAATCAAAATAATAATTATTATTCCTTTGTTATTGTTATGATACATAAATCGGAATCTATGACAAAACATGTGTCTATAAAACCTTTCATTTATTGGAGGATTGTTCAATGGGAAATAAAAAGAGAGAAATTCTTTGGGCTCCTGAGCAATTTGTACAATCCACAGCACTACAAGCAGGAATATTTGTGGTTTTAATAGATCTTTAAAGTTTATATTGTTTTTATACTTCGAATAAATTATCTCAACAGACTTTATTTACAACTCTCTAGATAAATTACGAATGTTTTGAGCCTGACTTTTTTCAGTCAGCTGCTACACAGACAGTTCTTACGACGTAACTCTACTTATAGGGCTCTAGTCCATACCACACAGCCTTGAGTGAAGATTTTTTTCAACCAATCACAGATGTCTTATGTTGTAGTTCATACTCTTTCCTCCTTTCAACAAATCAAAGTCCCAATCTGGCATCCTTAATTATTGAGTAAGGAAAGTTTAAATATTCACTATCATCTATGCACGATTGTCCAAAAGTTTGTGGTTTGATAGTTAGGTTGAATTTTGGACTCACTCCTTTCTACATATGTCAATACCATTAATACATTCTAAGTGTGCTTGAATGGCTCGAGTAGTTTCAAATATCCAACTAGAATTTCATTTTTATCATCCATTAAAAAATATATATATCAATATCTTTCAAAAGTTGTTGCATTTTCACTGTTCCATTATCAAATATATCATTGGTCTTGGATCGTGATTCATCATTATTGCTATATATTTTATAAATATAATCTTTTTAAAGTGAGGAAGGAATAGGTCGAGAACAAAGAATACGCCTTACATACATAAAGACACCATGAAGAAGTCTCTAGTCTTACAATATGTATATACAATAATTAATACGTGTTTAGTCTGTCTTTTCCTTCAAAAACACTAATTAATGTATAAGGCGGCATTATATTCTGCTAAGCTTTTACTTTACTATCAAACTGCTTGTGAAAGAGAAAAAAAGATATCTTTGCAAATGTATTCTTAGCCATGTATTCTACGACTAAATATGTTGAACTAATAAACACGCTGCTAGATGGCGCACTTTTTAATTAAATGTCAATAAGATAATCTCGTTGGCAAATTTATATAACAAGATTCTTTTTTAGTTCAATATATTTTGTTAATACTTTTTAAACAATTACTGAATGAGGAATCCAAAAAACCTCGTGTTATGGCATTTAAGCTTTCAATTAACTAAAACAATCTATATAATATAATAAATATGGATTTTCCTAAATAAATAAAAAAATTCCCAGACATAAATAGAAAACAACATTTGATTAATCACGATAGTATGCTGAGTTTTAATGTCGTTTAGATAAATTTTATTATGTACCTTCATGTTTTAAAATAATTTCAAAATTATATTTACATTGTAATATAATATTTTTTAATATTAAAAAAACCGTTACAATATTCATAAAATTTATAAAGAAGTCAGAAAATTTCCCTGAAGCTAACTGGAGAGGAGAAAATCGAAGACAAAGAGCTGCGAGCAATCCTTATAACGGCTCGGTACACAGCTTTTGCTATAATAATTCCTACTTTCGGTGGAGGATCTTTCCCGTCAAACCTTCTCCGCACTACACCGAGGCCATCAGTGTAATTAATAAAAATTATAAGGAATTTAAAAAGGAATCTTAGTTTTTATTATAAGAAAATGACGTATTGTGTTCTTTTTTAGTACGTTTTAAGATTTAAATGTCAATATAATTGTAAGGTCTCAAAATATTTATTTCAAACTAAAATTTTATTTATGTTTTTACAAAGCACAAATCTCCATTTTTTAATATCTATTTTTATTTTATTGTATTATATAAACAGAATAAAGACATTTGCCTAGCGGGAAATCGTCTTTCACTACAAAAACTTCATTTAATTACTCGTTTCTTATGAAACATTCATTTACCCACAAACAAACCTAACAGTTTTCTTGGACATATACAACCACTTTTTACATTTTGTCACTGCTTTGCTCAAAGATATTTTCAAAAAGTATATATTTCTTCGAACATTTTGGTATGATATATTCAAAACGAATTTAGATAAACTTACTAACTATTTTAGGGATCTAGATCACTGTTTAAATTATTATAATTATTTCTAAACTACTAAGATACTAAGTGCTGATTTAATAAATATATCAAAGACATGACCCGTATGCCATGCATTTCTCAACTATAACTTTGTTATAGCCAGGGTTGCGGATTGAACGGAAAAACAAACGTCGTTCGCAAACACACGTTCAAAACCAAACGCCTGAACGGAATATGAATGAACGGTCAAACAATTTTTTTGGTTGTTGTTGGCGTTCGTCCGTTCAATTTATATTGTTTTCAAAGTGTGGACGTCTTTTATAAAATAAGTTCAATCAATGTTTGTCATGTCACTTCACTTTACAAAAAGAAATGCAATTGAAATTTCTGCGAGTGTTTTTGGGATAAAAGTAAGGAATTTTTTATAATTGAATTTTCTAAAATTTAAAATAGGAATTAATTGATATTTTTTCAACGAACAGACGAACGCTAAAAAATTGAACGGACGAAGGCCTGAACGGAAAAAATTCAAATCGAACGGACGAACGCTAAGGTTGCGAAAGGCCCACAAGCCTGGTTATTATGCACACTTGAGTAAGTTCTATTAAAGGATATATATTTAGTTGGAATTGTAAAATGCTTAATATATAATTCTAAATCAAAATGCAAAGCTATTCAGGGCTCAAGAGTCAATTAGGAAGACTGGATACTTGCGATAAGATATGATAAATTTAAGCCCACTGGGCGTGGATCTCTACCCTTATCTAGGAGATAATAATATAACATTCAACTTATTTGCAATTATATAAACAGTATCCCACTCTGATTGATTGTTATATTCAAGTATAAATGTATACCCGATATGGTCCGATTATCTTATTGATTTATGGTCTTTAAAAGTATCAGTTTCCTTCCAAAAAGGCACTGAAAAATAAGGATATTCTCAGGAATACTTAAGTAAAGAGTTGTAAATATCTAGCCTAAGACTAGCTAATAGTTTGTTTAAATTGAATGACTATATCAAATCATTATATTGTATTAATATTTATAAGCAATTACTTTTTCACTGATTTCATCTATAGGCAGTAATTCTAAAATTCTAAAGTCCCATTTGGAGTTTTATATCACTGTATCAAACTATTCATATGTTAAAAAATCTATATTTATGTGTTTTTAATTCAAATATTTTACTTATATTTTTTTGTATTTAAAGTTTTATGAATTCAAAGACACTACATAACTATTTGCAATCTTAGATTCAGCTATCATATCCGACTATTCCTACTTGGCAACTAACAATAGCTACGTCACTCAATAATGATAGTATGTCATTAATGCTTTGAAACAATGTAGCACTTTTTAAAGTGATTAATTAATTCTCCTGAAAAGTATTATCAGTGGAGGTATTGAGAATTAACCCGACCTCTTTGATAAGATTATCTTTAATTTACGTACAGGAAGTTGATAATTATTAGCATAATGTTTTGGTCTGTAGTTTTTTTCATGCTTAACCAAGAGCTCCATATAAGTTGAAATCATGAACTTGGAGATTGGTTAAAATGACATACACAAAAACTATAGAGGCATTCAATCAATGCCACTAATATACTGTAACATCTCTAACGTCCTGTTTGTTGGACTTCGAGGCTGATTATATTGGCATATGTTGTGGTCTGTAACTTTATGTATGTTTAAACAAGAGTTCTACATAAGGTTTATCTTAAATTATGTTATATTCCAGCGATTCCAGCAGTTTTTAAAGGAGATATTTGAAGAATCTTACTTAAATACTCTTAATACATTAAGTTTAATTGTATATTAAACCAACCATTGCATTAACTTTGTGTTTTTTGAATGCGAGTGGCTTAGGCAGTAGCTTGAGTCAACAGTTGAAAGTCCATCCCAAAGGTCGGTTGGGAAAACAGTTCAAAGAAATTGTAGATATTATACATATTGTCTCTCTTTCACACACACTTCCAATCTCTCCTGAGTAAACATGCGATAAGAAAAACGTCTCACAGATGCGTGCAACTATCCCCCCCCCCCCCTCTGCGTCTCTCTTTCTTTTTCAAGCCTCAGCAACAGGCCAGGCAGTGGGAGGAGAAGGAGGCATGGAATCAAGTATAAAATGCATGAAAAAATAAGTCCAAAAGTTTTGTCAGCTTGTTGATCTCAGAGGGGTAATAGCTCTCCCTTCCTCCATTATTCCTTTATCAAAATTGAGATTGACTGACAATTACCGTGAAGAGATCCGTGTCCAAAATGACCTCCGACAAGTTAGGAAAAGGATCATGCAGGCTGATTAGAGATGAGAGGTCTGAGGGCGGCGTCATGATCCAAAGAGCTGGAGAGGAGGGGAAGAGGCCTCAGAAATGATCAGCACACAAAAAGAATCTTTGTTTTTGATAAGTTTTGATAAGGTAAACTATCAAGATAGGATTCGAGATCTAAAGATGTTTTGTCTCCAGAGTTGAAGTGAGTTGAGAGGCCAGGATTTCACTTGCATGTTGTGTTGTTGAATGGTAGGAAAGGTATTAAAAAGGAGAGGGATTTGAATGGACTGAGAATATATTTTTTGTCTCTTTTTCCCCTTCCAGACACCTCTAATCCTCACACTATAGAGGAGAATATTCTTCTTTTTTTACAAATTCAGCACTACGGGTACAGCAAGATCTATTACTCTAATTGAGGTTTCTGAAGAGCTTAGAGCACTCTCTGGGAATAGACCTCACTAGCTGGTGCTTCCTAATATTTTTTTTCTTTTTCCGTCTGCATTCAAACATCGCGCTGGCGGGATGTTGATACAAAAACGCAGATTCCTTCTTCTCTCCATATACAAAAATGGAAGAAGACACTATTTTCTTCTTCTTCTTCGTTCTATCTTCCCCTCTCAAGCCAGTGTAAGCCCCCCTCGAGGAGTCCAATAGGCAACAAGAGAATCTTTTGCGATAAACAGAAACAGTATAACATTAGAATTCCTCAAAGAAAAACGAGTCGTCAAGTGCGTGTTTGTGTATAAATGTGAGCAAAAAACAGCAATTTTTGATAGTTTTCAAATACGATTGATTTATTATAATCATCCTTCCCTCCCATTCAACTGTTAAATCAGTGGTTTTTATTAAAAAAAATGAATTACCACATAACAGAGAATGCGATTCTTGATTACTTTCAAGTGCAATTATAAAGGATATGCAAATGATCATTGACAATTGGATTTGCAGGATGAGAACACATATAAAACTATATTTATATATTTTATTGGTAATTATTTTCTTTTTTTTAAACTCTGTAATGTGTAAAAAAACCGATATTTTTTCATAATATACTTTAAACTACGTTTAACACCAAATGTTTACTTCTTATTCGCTATTTTTCTTTTAAGTATATTATTTAGCTTCATGATAATTTATTGTGGGCTCCTAGTTTTAATCTATTTATGTTTTTTTACATATTTGTCATTCTTCAAGCTTTTACACTTTTTTGCATCCTATTCTTACTGTATTTGAATAAAAACTAAATCCTATGTATTTCTGTAGATTGTGAAAAAATGTCCTTAAAGCCAAATTAATGAACTTTTTATGTATATTTACACCTAAAATTATGATTCTAGATGGAATTAGTTCAAAAGTTTCAGGTACGATAGCCGTGCGTGTAAAGGCGCGTTCAAATCTTAATGTTGAGGGCGCAGGTTCGAATCTCGAGAGGGGATGGTCATTTTTGGTCTACATCATTGATAAGATCCTAGGTTCGATAGATTATTTTTAACGCTATAATGATTATTTATATCCTTTCGGATGCAATTCTATCGAACCATATAGGCAAAAAAAAGTTTCAATGTAAAGATCTCTTAACATGAATCCTATTTTTAATAAAGAAAATTTATCGTTACGAAAAAGCAACGGAATTAATATTAGTTAAAGTAATATAAGCCATCTTTGTCAGCTAGCCATATCAAACCTATTAATATTGCCAAGACATGATCAAAGTCTATATGCAAAGATTTTAAATCCTTCCCCCTCCTGGCTTAAATATAAATTCGACATCAATGATCTATCTCAAGGCTTCAGTCATGAAAAAGTTGTCGAAGAAATCATATTTTATTTTGCAGTGGAAGAGGCAATTCCAATTATAATGTGTGCAACTCACAAAACTGTTCGATAATTATAAGTCCATTGATTTTATTTATAGTTTAACCTAATCAACCAAGTATTGGATTCGAGTTATAATTCTTTGTTTATATATTTCAAACAAGTCTATTGATAAACACTAAATACTATAAAAATATTTGTTTTAATAAAAATGTTATGATCAAGAATATTTTTTTGTGTCGTATCATATTATCATCAAAATGATTATCCTTTAATGTTTCACGACTATATTAAATAAACTAACGGGTTTATTACTTTGTTTGCATTACATGCTTATAACAAACTGTTATCTCTTTTTTATATAGCTGTAATATTAATACATGAATATTTGTACGAGTTGACATGGGCATATTTTACCCTGTTCAATACCTTAATTAATCATTTGTATAGGCGACAATTGACCTATTCTGATAAGCAATTCCAATGTTTAAACAATTTAAACTACGCAGTACTTTTTTTTACTCTGCCATGATATAAAAAGATAATTATAATATGCTTTCTTGGAAAAAGAGTAGCCTGGATAGGAGGCGGTGAAGAGGTAGAATAAATAAATATATATATATATATATATATGTGTGTCCTGTTGTTAGACCAATCGCTCAATTTTTTACTCCATTTCATTTTCTGCTGTGTAGTTATAAAAAAAATGAGATTTGGAAAGTTTCAATCTTCAAAAGCCATTTTTGTGACTCCACAAGCCACTCAAAGTTTCAAAAAGGCCGTTTTTGGGCCAAAACAGCGATTTTCAAGTGGCTTGTGCTGTCTGAGTTTTAGTGATATCGAGTAAAAAAAGTTGAAGGTTTGCTTGAAGTATTATCTTTCAAGATTTTTTTGAAGCAATCAAGCAAATATCTTTTTGGTTTCTGGCTCTTTTTAAATAGGCCTCTTTGGGTCCAAGATAGGCATATTCTCCTTTTTGCTAATATTTGTCCTACAAATAGTTTTAATATTTCTTCTTTTATATATTAATATTTGATAATGATATCACGTTTTGTCACATTTTCATAATGGTCATACTGATAACGACGTTCTTAAGGAAAATAATGTTTTCATTTTTATGAAATCTTACCCCGTTGCCGAAAGAAATTGTTTTGTGTACTTGCCAATATTAAGTATATCCTCATTTTATAAGTTTTTCCAATATTATTTTTTTAACCTTTAAAATTATATTTTTAGTTATTTTCAAGATTTGTAAAATAACCAAGCACTTAACAAGTAAATAATAATACTTTTTCCACACCGACAATGAGGCAAGTATTTAAACGCCCACTACCCTTATGTGTGGAGGGTTCCCCAAGAGATCTATTCATAGTACATGACTGAATTGCTTGTCATTTCTTTATATTTCTTAGGTTTTCTTCCGATTTTTCTTTATTTTATTATTGACAAATGAGTGTCTTGGCGCAGAGTTTCATCATGACTTAATCATTTTAATGTTTCTTTCAGGATATAAAATGCTGTGGGGGGTTTCTAAATAAATCTTAAACTATTGCCGAAACCGAATGGCTTTGTTAATTCTATTTATAAAAATTCAGATTATTTTTTAAGTTTTCATTATATGCGTGAAAAGTTATTTGCTTAATAACACTATGTAACAGGATTTTACCCCCAGACTGAAATTCCTAATTTGAGTCCCATTTTTACGTAGATTCCAAAAAATGCCACTTAAAATATCGTCCGAAAAATGGTTTGGACTTGATGGCCTTGAAAATCAGGATTTTCATCATTTTAATGGTTTACGCCCAGTTATCTTCGTGCAAAGTAAGAATAACCACAAATATCATAAATATTTATTTTTCTAGTATGTCAATACATTTCAAATCAGTTTTTATAATAAATATCTTCCGTACTATTCGAAAAAATAGGCTTTATATTTAAAAAAGTTGATCATTTTTTAGTGTTCTATTTAAGCGGCTATATAAGTTTTGTTTCAAGTTTATTGACTATAATTAATATGTAATATATTTTTCGTAAATGTCAATGCATTTCAGAACAGTTTTTATAATTTCGATATCTGGGATGAAAGTAAAGAAAATCAATTTAGTATGACTAAGATTTTATATTGATCATATTAAATAAATACATACATTTTCGTTGACTATAATTGTAATTCGTTACGAAGAAAAAAAACATGTATGCCTTTTTATTGCAAGTTCCTTAAATAATTTGAATATTTGGAGAGTTGGATTTGGAAAATGGGATTAAGAATATATAGAAACTCTCAGAGAATTCCATTCAAATAAAAAGGCAAACATGTTTTTTTTCTTCGTAACAAATCACAATTATATTTAGAAGCACCTACGTGGAAATAGGATGGTGACATAATAAATGCTTCGGCACTCTATATTATCATTTCTGTAGCCTCTTGTCGTTATCTGACCAATTTTGTCTTGTATGATCACCTTCGTCTTGCCAGACTACATAGATCATGAGCACCTTCAAATAGAAGTAAGACTGGATAATTTCCATTATATATATATATATATATATATATCCAAATTCATTGTCATAAAGAGATGGAAGGTAAAAATAATAGGGAAGAGACCCTGCTCGTTACAATTGAAGCGTCATCCATGGACACTGATAGAAGGAGTGGAAACGAATTTACTGCCCCTATTACCCCGATTCCATCAAAACAGCAAACATTGTCAACATCATCGACTTACGAATGCCAGCTCAATTAAAAGTTGAAGTCACACCTTGACACCTCTTTAATCATTGAACTTCGTATTTTTTCTCACTCCACTGGAAAACGAAACAAATCTGATTCCACAAACTCTCCGGACAGTGAGCATATTCCTTCAAAAGTAACGAAATCGTAAACTTATGTATTTTCCATTCAAGCAAAAATCCCGGACTTTTTTTTTGACAACGTGTGATGATGTGTTCTCAAACTAGGGAATAACAAAAATGATTTCTCTCAATACGAGAGGAGGAAAGGAGAGGAAGTTAAGGCATTCTCTGATGAATCAATTGACAAACATGAATGCTGATATAATCTGCTTTCAGGACATTAAGTCTCGTACTCCTTCTTCCTGTAGCTTATATTGTTGTTTGTGTCTTCCCAAATATTATAACCACTACTAACTGGCTCAGATTTAAATAGAGGGTAATGACGTTTATATCCAAGAGAATCTTTATCACTTCTTGTGTTAAGGAATACTCAGACATTAGTGAATGGCACAAAACACGTATCACTTCAAATGGATATGTCTTTAAAATTATTAATACTTATGGCCCAAATAAAAAGTCCTCTGCTTTTTATCAAGCTACCATAAATAATCAGCCCCAAAGTTCTATTCTCTTCTTCTTCTTGGCAACTCGAATGTAGATTTGGAAAACCTCATTCTAATTATGTTAACCCTTCAATGCTCCATAAGGCCATTCTTTATTTAAACTATTCTGACCTCACATAAAAATGGAGTCCTGGGAGCTTTTCTTCGTCTAGGAGTAGGATCAAATCAAGAATTTATTTAGCCTTGGCGTCTTCATCATTTGCATCTAGAGTTAAGAAGGCTTTTTATCGTCCTAATACTTTATACGATTATAAAATCATCGAACTAAAAATGAAACTTCAAATGAGGTTCAAATGTGAGCATGTTCCTATAACTTACTTGATAACAACTTCATCGATGGAAAAAAAATTCAAGTTTACTTGTTCTTATGTTATATAAAAATTCAAAAAATTTAAAAAAAGGTTTTAAACTTTTTTGCTTTTAAAAATTATTAAAATTGGATAAAAAATGTTTTTTCAAAGTTTTAAACTAAAGGTAATTTTGTTTTTATTGGAATTTATGTTTTTTAATCTTTTTTGTGCGGATTAATTTTATGTGTGTTTGTATATAATATTTTAATAATATATGTATATATATATATATATATATAATATGATCTAGATATATATATATATTATATATATATATATATATTATATATATATATTAGAAACACACTTTTCACGGAAACACTTTTCACGCAACCTCCTATATGTTCCGTTAATTTTGTTTTGATGGTAATAAAAAAGAGGAGAGCAGTTGCTGCAAGGAGAATATAAATAAGGTGAGTCAAAGAGGAGATCTTTGACTTATGCTGTTCTGTATTTGACGTCAAAAATGCTACAATAAAAAAAGCATTATTTATTAGTTCTATGAAATTATTTCTTAACTTGAATCTCAATAGAAAATATTTCATTAAAATATTGTTCTAATGCATAAAACAATTATTATGTAAATGAATTATCATTAGTATTCATTATTTTAAGTAATTGGCAAATAACAATTTCTAACAATAAAAATAATTTTTTCAATCAATATTTAATTATTTGTAGAAATAATGCATCACAATAAATATACATATGTTCATACAAAATAGGGGGAACATTGAATCTAAATATAAATACGCTAATTAGTTATCTGGCCTATGTGTTTAGGTTTCACTAGCATTTTTTAGTTGAAGTAGCTTATTACGAAAATTGACTCAAATCCGTCAATTTTTTTACAAAAGCAATATAATTTATTTTGACAATTTGGATATAAATTGATAAGTGGCTTAAAAAATCTTTAAAACATGGGTCTTTATCGATTGTGTCTTGATGGCTGTTATGAAAAAAATGAATTTTTTTTCTAAAAGGTAGCAGAACTTCAAAATTGGTTGAAGGGGCGGTAATAATTCAATCCAAGGACTTTGAGTTTCTTCAAATCCTTCAATGTTACTCGTCTGTTTCCCCAACTTTGGGTGGAGATCCTTCAACTTCCTGGCTAAATATCCAGTGATATAGGAGACAGGCACGTGCACAGATAAAAGCTAGGTGGTGCTAGAGCACCTGCCCTTTGCCCTCTGGAGAAATGTGCCCTTTTTTGACTCATGTGTTTTTTTTATTGTTTGTTTTGTGGCACATGGACATCATGACATAGCTCAATTTTGTATATTTTTATATATAAATGTATTTATTATGACCCAAAAATTTGTCTACATCGTGTCTTTCTGACTCTCAGTTCCTTCTGCAGTAGGCACAGCGCCCATCCCCCGCCTCCCTCTCCCAGAGCCCACAGCACAGCTGAAAGCAACTATTGCGGGCGCGCTTCGCGCCTGATTAAAATGCCCTTTTTAAAATCTGAGCACCACTAACTCTGAATGGCTGTGCACGCCCCTGATAGGAGAGACCCCTCCTTGGAATAGTCATTGGAATTTTTCCTGTGTTTGCCGACTATACAGAGGAAGGAGTTTCCGTGAGCGCAAGTACTCAAAGGCCCGGGTACATATACTCCGTAGGATGAAGGCGGTAGTACATCTTCTTTTGAGTGGCCACAATTGAACTTTGTCGAAGGATTCAAGAACTTTCTTGTTTGAATCGCTGTGTAATTTTTTTCCAATGAGGTTCTAATTAAAGTTTCCTTAAAGTTTTATGAGCTAAATTTGAGGCACTTAACTTTGTAGTAGGACAGCTTCATTTTTGTTCCTCATTCCTCCTCAATAGTCAACTCACATTTTTTTTCGTTCACGGGTTTCTTGACGGACCTGTCTGATGGACTTGGACACACTTAAGGGGATGATCCAAGGATGAAGAGTGAAGGAACAGCTTGAGACTTAAGCTTCTTCCAAGCAAATATGCTAGAAGCTCAGCCTGAATATTCCTTTGGAAGTCATCCGGAGTAAAATGACGATCGCGGATCTTCGCATTCTTTAAGCCAATCCTGTCAGATTTTCTGCATCATGCAATCCACAGACGTCGCATATCGATATCCTTCGTCAGAAGAACAAAATATTGTACATGTCGAGGATTAGAGCAAGAGGGGGTGGCACAAACACGATAACTTCCTCGAGAATATGACATTTTCTCTTTCCAATACAAACTTAACTATAAATCGGGCGTAGCACCTGTGAAATCACAACAAAATAGTCAGCTGTCGCCCTGCAATTGCCTACGTCGATTCCCATTGCCTCACCTTATTTATATTCTCCTTGAGTTGCTGACTCACTCTCATATAAAATAGGTCTCGGAGTCTTATTTTAAGGGATTCTATTATATATATATATATATATATATATATATATATATATATATATATATATATAGTTGTAATTTTCTCTTTTTGTACAATAATTATTTATTCGGAAACATATGATAACATCTGTGAGAATTATGACGACCCGAAATTACCCCTTGATAGAATTATAAATGGACTGCATACCTATGCACTTTGAAATAAACACCCTTCAAGTGAAGGTATATTTAATCAACACAAGATTATAGATTCTCTTTACTCACCCAAACTGGAATAAAGAAGACAACAGAGAGTTAGGTATGAATCATATTCATAGATTTAACTGAAATGAATCTAACAGTTTATATCTTTATATGGTTAGAAAACATATTTGGTCATGAATCACTACTGAATATCTACAAAGTACCTTTAAAATAATAATAAAAACTACAAACCTTCTGTCTTTTTTAAATTTTATTTGATTAAAAATGAAATATATATTCAGAGGATTTCCTGAGGCTCTTGCCAGATTTTTTTATTTGTCTTACAGTGGTGAAAATTTAAAGATTCCTATGCCGTCAAATATGAATTGCTTTATGTATCTATTACTATTTAAAATATCTATTAATATTTGTTATTGGAGGAGGTCAAGCAATAAATGATTTAGTAAAGCGTGTTCAACTCTCAATGTTGGGGGCGCAGGTTCGAATCCCTATAGGGGATGGTCATTTTTGATCTACCTCATTGATAAGATCCTAGGTTCGATAAACTAATTTTAATGCTATAATGCTTATTTATATCCTATAGGATGCAATTCTATCGAACCAATTAGGCAAAAAAAAAGTACCCTTAAAATAATAATAAAACTAAAAACCATCTGTCTTTTTTAAAATTCATTTGATTAAAAATCCATGAAGCATTATGTAACACATAATATTTTATCTTACGTCTAATAAGACATTTCATGCTACATGACATAAGACATTTCATACTACATATTATTAAAAAATAGTTTTTATAATTATTGTTTGGTTTATTTTGATAATTTTGAACCTCACAATAGTTTTATTATCTGTATTTAAATACACAAAACTTCACGTCTAGCTTTATCAGCTTTAGAAACATCAATGTTTGCTATGTCTTTATAGTTTAAATATGTTGTCTGCTGAAGTGCTGACCCTTGTTTATATAAAAAGACGCGTCATAATAATGCTTAAAAGGATGTTACTAAAAATGTATTACCAATGGGAATATTTTATTGATTAATAACACTGAACAACAAGTTTTTTTTACTGGAGATGTGAAAAATGTTTTAGACTAATTTGGGTACGCTGATTTCAAAAATCAAAACTGTTTTGCTGTATCACGTCAGGATTTTCAGTTACAGAAATATTCCCATTGCCTAGAAGTCAGGATTTCAATGAAATTTACAAAAATTCATTTATTATTTTATTACATCATGAATGCTTCAAAATTATAGAAATTGCCGAAAAACGCCATTAAAGTGTAAATAAAAATGCTTTAGGCATTTTGCTTGGCGATTGTGCTCCTCTGTGTCAGTTTCACGATGCAGGAACTAGCAGAAGTCGCCCATCATATTCGGGGTTGTGCCGCCATTAGTAACGTGTCTCTATGAGTGAAATATCTTGGTGGAATCGCTCGCCGTGCTCGTCCGAGACGGCTCTCAAGTTGTTAGGGAAGAAGTTATCAGCGTACACAAATTAGTCTTAATCCTTTTTCACATCTTCATTAACATTTTTTGGGGGAAATTTGTTATTCAGTGTAATTAAAGTTGTCAAAATGTTTATAAAAAAATATAATCTATATTTATGTACTTGTGAATACTACTTACTTTTGTCTGTTTAATGATATTAGAGTAAAAAAATACTCATAGAAATAGTATTACAAATATGCAACTCATGCTAGGGATTATCATAAATTCATTGTGTACTTAAGAAATGCATATATAACCTTGTATGCAACGTAATTCCTGTACAGTCATTTTTAATTTTAAAAAATTACATCACTTGTATCCTTCAAACTCTAAGCCATAAATCAAAATGTTATTGAAATGACCAAGGTCTTTGAAAGCCTTAATTACTGTGAGTATATTCATAATTACCCTTTTAATGACCATATTGAATGAGTACTATCTAATATTACTCTAATGAGTCGAATCCTCTTGCATACTTTATCAAAATGCAATCAACTAATAAAATAATCAGTTCTTTATATATATTGAGTTACATTAGCTCATTACTGCAGTAAGTGACAAGTGATCACAACGTATAAATATTTTCAAGTTCTTTATTATTACTCTAACTCCACCAGATGCCTCAAATTGTGAACGTCTAAAAATCTTGGCAACAGGATTAAATGTCGGGAATGATTTGTTCTTTTAGTATGTAGTTTAATGTCCCTTACTCAGCGCTTCTAATAATGAAGACATATTTAGCATTTTGTAGCTGTAGAGATTTCTCTCGGTCAATTACTATGGCTACATTGACAGCTCTTTTTTTCTCTTTCTATCTCAGGTAGGTAAAACGGTAAACCATCCCTGAAATTTGTAATATATTTAAAAAAAATCATCTAACAAGTAAAAATAGATATTTTTCATGTCATGGCTAATTGATACGTAATTTTATGCAGTATGTATGCCAAACATAGATATTTGTTTATTGTTGCTTTACATGAAGTGGATTGGGTCAGTAACTTGTATCGCTAGTGAAACGTGGTGTATTTTAACATGAATTATTTTTCTCAAAATTGATCACAATTAATTATAAATTGACTCCCCAGATTAGCTGAAGCTTTATTTTGAATATTTTAATTTAATAAGAGTATTAAAAACTAAAAAAAATGTATATTATACAATAACATATATAACAAACAAGTAGAATTTACATGTCTTCCTTACGTACTGATTTCCCGGCGCGCGAAAAAAGTCACCCTTCCATGTAAATTTTAGTATTCCTTGTTTAGATCCAACAGATGCTTTAGAATGTGAACGTCTAAAAATCTAGGCAACGGGATTAGATGTCGATTATTTCTTCTTGCATTTAGCTTAATGCCCCCTCATCAGCTCTAGTTGTAATAATATTTGTTTCTTTATCATTAGAGATGTCTCTATGTCAATCACTATGTCTCCATTGACAGCTGGGTTTTTTTCTTTCTATCTCAGGTAGGTAAAACGGTAAACTATACCTGAAACTTCTAACAAATAAAAAACAAATATTTAAATTTCATGGCTCGTAAATTTATGCAACATAGATAATTGAGTGTTGTTCCTTTAGATGACGTGGATGGGGTCAGGAACTTGTACCCTTGCACTCATTGTACTCATCCCATTTATATAATATTCCAGGTAAGGAATGCAAACATTATTTATTTAATTCATAGAACATTTGATTTAATTTGAACTTACAGCCTTGACCAAAATGTATCCTATATAAATCCATATGTTCATTTCTTAATTTACAGTAGCCGTATCGATAAGGAATATATAATGTTTAATTTTATAGAAAAGTGTCATAATTATTTTCGCATCATTATTATTAATATAAAATGACGATTTCAAAAATAATTTTATGCTTTACGCTTTGATTGTTTGGTCAATGAATCACACTTCTTTAGAAAAGGAGATGGGACGTTGAATCAATTTTTTTACTATAATATTAATTGCTTTATCAAGGGATTTGAGCAATAATTTGTTGACATTATGAAAATACTTTGTAATCTATTTACTTTTGGAAGCAGACTTGTAGCAAAAAATAAATTATCAGGCATTTTGCTCCTCTAAATTTTATATATAAATTAATGAGGGAAAAATATGCTCAACAAATATTTCAATGGAAATAATTCGAACATTTATTTATAAATAAAAAGAGAGTATTTATCTAAAAATTGATCCTTCTTCTTATTTAAAAACTATGACTACATATTGAGCTTTTGTTCTTCTAACTCAGAGGTTTTGTGGTAATTTAAAAATCCTTATAGCATACAAAGGAAATTTTTACGCGAGCCAAAAAAAAACGGTAGATACCAAGATATAGAAAAGGAAAATAATGATGGACGGAAAAATTGCCCAAATACATGGGTTTGTAAGTATATGAGTGTGACACCCCTAAATATTATACAAACCCTTTTCTTTAATGACAAATAAATAAAATTATTAGTTCACATTACATAATCAATTTAGTTGAGTAATAGTGTCATCATAAAAAACAGAAAGATAGGACCAAGGGATTCTCTGTTTGATTTCTTAAAAAATCTAACAAACTAGGATATTCGTATAATACAAATAGACGAAAACACGAAACGACAATACTTACGTCAAATACACCGAAAAAAGTAAAATTTTAATGAATCTGCAACCAATGTTAAGATTTTAAAAACATTGGAAAATAACCTTTTTGATTTTACACTATACTGATTCAAATACAGAATTCTTACGAACACGCTGACAAGTACTCATGGAAGAACTAGTGAGGACAAACTCTGTTTCTTTTGCTCAAGCTTAAGAGAAATTGTGGTTCACTTTTTAGTCGAATGTGTTGTCACCAAAAGATACAGGGATGCAATTTCAGAATTTGTACAACAAAAGTATGATATTATTTTAAATAAAAATAACTTAGCTTTTATATATGTTGGTTCTTATCAAAATGAAATCAATTTTATGATTACAAAAACTTTTTGTATTCTTTATAAATTTAAGTGCTCTAAAATCACCTTCCCAATTATTATGTTAACATGTATAGAAAACATTATTAAAAATGTCTTCTCAATGATTAAACTAATGATGTGTTTGGTTTTATATTGTAATTTATATATACATACATATATGTCTTATAACCCTTATAATTGTTTGAGGTGAATCAACACAGAAATAAAGTACGTCGGTACAAAAAAAATAGTTGAGTAATAGTGTTTGTACAAACTTAGGTGTATTGCACTTAAAAACTCACTTCTTCAATTATTTTAGCCATTTTTTCTGTGTGACAACATTTTCCTTTTCTATCTTGAGTCATTTCTTCCTAGACCGTTTGTTCCTGGGCTATTTCTCCCTAATGCCGAAAAATTAATTATGTAAAAAAAAAGGGCGCGATATTTCAGTAGACGCGTGCTCTACTTTCAATGTTGAGGGAGCTGGCTCAACACCCGAGAGGGTAAGGTGAATATAGATTATAGGTTCGATGGTTTAATTTAAACGCTGTTATGCTTATTCGTATCCTCACGGATGCAATTCTATCGAATAAATTAAGCAAAAAAATAAGAAATTTAACAAATGAAAAAACTTATTATTTTTTTGTTTATAAAAAGAGTCGTTCAATGAAGAGAGATAAATAAATAGAAAAAGTCATTCAGTTAAGCACTAAATTAATAAATAAGAATGGTGGTTATCATTATAATGAAAAAATCCATCTAGTGGCTAGCATTCTAACTTCTACCATGTTGAACAATCGCTTGATCAAAATTTTATCCTCCATACATTCCTGTTTCCATTTTCCTGCTCATAAATTAAAAACCATGATGTATCAAACATTCAATGGTTTAATAGGAGTAGCAGGTATCTTGAGAATAATCTGTGGTAGTATTTCGTAATATTTATTTCAACTAATGAAACTTGTTATCACCTGAATCTAAATAATATTTTTGGCATTTTATATTAGTAGAATGTACCATGTTTTAAATGACTGAACAATGGGAATTCCAAAGAGTAAGTGGTCATTATTTCCTTTTTAGTTGCCCTAGTATTCATCGTACCAGTATTGAAGTCATGATGGAGTAAATAAATCTAGCCTTATGGCAAATCATGCTTCAGACTTAAGCTTTGAGAGATTTCTTTATTCTTGAAACATTATTTTTTCTGCTATAACATTTTTGATACATTCCCTCAGGTCTTGCCGATCACAATTATAACATTTTAGGGTTTTTAACCCTCCACCAGTTGGCACTCGGATTCCACTGATCGGGACTATGGCATGATAGGTTTTTAAACCCACTGGGCCATTGGGATCCACCAATCACAACTATTGGGGTTTCAAACCCTCCTCCATGGGTCCTCGTATTTCACCATTTACACCAATGACCTATTGGAATTTCAAATCCACCGCCAATGGGCCAGCGGGTCCTTCCAATTACAAATAAAACCCCAATATTTTATTGGAGTGATTGAGAGAATCCGAAGGCACATTTGTGATGGATTTAATACCCCAATATGCCATACGTGTGATTGGCAAAACCCGATGGCTGTTTGTGGTGGGTATGAAACACAATATGTAAATTGTGTGATTGGCAGAACCTGAGGGCCTCTGGGTTGTGTGGTTGACACCCAATATTCCGTTCATTTAAAACCCAATTGCGCCATAGTTGTGAACAACGAAATCTGAGGCCTCATTTGTGGATTTGACATTCTCAAATGTCCTTGCTTTGATTTGAAGAATCCGTCTGTGGGTTCGACACCCCGATATGTAATTAACATTTCCAATGAAACCTCTGGTTCCAAAAAAAAAACCATTTATTTTTATGTGTGGGAATTCATCTGGCAAAAAGATCACCGGAATCTGAATAAAATACACTCTCATAAACAGCACAATAAGATATAAATGAGGAGTACATTATGGTGACTTAAAAAACTCATAGATAATCATCCTTTTTTCAGTTGTTTACACCATTTTTCTTTTTATTTCTATGTCTTATCATCAGAATAAGTATATGTTAAGATCCTAGGAGTAGAAAATGTGTTGTTATTCTTACCAAAAACTTTAGTACCATTTTCCTCTTCAACTTCTGCAATTCTAATGACGTCTATATATCCACACCTCCATTCCTTTCTTCCCTGAGGATGACGAATAATTTTATTATAATTATTAATATTAATTAGTATAGGAATAGTCTGTTCCAAGGATTCGTGAATGCACATGCATACATTATAAAAGCCACGAGTGAAGTGATGCTTTATTTCATACTACCAACTGTTTTTTATTATTAATGCTGCTCCTCTATTTACAACCAATAACGTTCAATGAAAAAGTTTCAGTATAACATCATTATATATAACATAATAACTCTCGCAAAGTAATGAAAATCTTTTTGTTTTTTTGCGTAAAATATTTTATATTTTATATACAACCAATAAATTGCTATCAATAAAATGCACAAATAAAATTACTTACTAAAGAATCAATTAAAGTTTATTTGACAGTTGCGAATATAAATACACATTTTGAGGTAATCAATAGAGCGGATAAATCATATTTATCCCCTGACCAAATTGTTAAATGTTAAATAATGTACTTTTTACGCATTAGCATCTAATTATATACCTTATACTTTTGTTATTAAATATATTCCATGAACTGTGAAATAAAGAAAAAAAAGGCTGATGATTTTTTTTGGCTGGATTTAACGACAGGATGAAGAATGACGTAAATCTGTTTATAAGAATTCACACGTCATTTGGGTATACATACTTTTGCGGCCGCTAAAGGATAAACTCATAAGAATGCTCCTCTGCTTGAATGCAAATGCAATCTGCAGAAGGTGAGCTAATACGCGTGCGCGTGGTATACCATGCCTAAAAAAGGAAGAGTAAAATAATTAATCAGTTTGTTCATAAAGTGCAAGGAGACGCCAAATAGGTGAAGGTAAGCGTCATTTTCTTATTATCGTAAGAGTTCTACTTTACTATCACAAGGTGCAATATCTCTAATAGCTTATTTATTCTTACGAAATTGGACACCTTATATGATGCATTGCTTAATAAATAAAGAACTATTTATATTATTAACATGAAAAGGCTTCTACACATGTATGTTCTGTTTTATCATAGAGACTTTACGTCTAAGTGAAGTTTCTAGGTTGTCTTCTTTTGTTTCGTAAACCAAACATACCCAAAGTGATTATAGTAAGGTTTGAGTCTTTAGTAGATGAACAGCCAATGAAATATAGTTGATAGCTGTTCGGATATGCTTTCAAAGTTCATTGTATACATGTTATATGTAAAAGTAGGAAAATATCAAATTACACATTTAGCCAACAGATCTATCATTCATATATAATTAAATGAGGGAAATAAAATATTGGAAAAATGTTGCATCACCAAATACGATTATATGAGCCAAAATGAAGTTTAAGATAGAATAAGTTTCCAATCAGTCTTATTTGTCATTCCTCATGCTTGGAATAATAAATGTATGGTATAAAATAAGACATTGGTTTTTATATTCGTAAATTTATATTGTTTCATCAATTTAAAAAAACATGGTGAAATATGTATACCAGAGTTTAAATCCTTATTGTTAAATAACAAAGGAAAAAGTTGCATTAAGTCTTGATCTTAAGACTAAACATTGAATACGGAAAAGCAGATTTTTAATACCATTGTTGAAGTCGAATATATATAAAAGTTTCTAAAAGTAATGTGATTGATTTAATAAAACTATAATATGTTCCTCAAAGTGACGTTAAACTACGCTCTACAAACATTTAAAAGATAGTTTATCGATTCCGATTCCTGATAGGAATCAAAATACTTTATCAATATCAATTCCGATTCTCTGAACGATTCACAGATCGATTCCGATTCCCTTATTGGCACCAAGTATGTTAAAGATATCAATTTCATTATGGACCCCATTATCGATTCCAATTTTCTGAACGATTCTCATACTTATATCGATTCTGATTCTTTTACCGATTTCAACTTTTTTTTTACCGACTACTAAGTTTATCTAAGCAAACAGGTAAAAAAATATATGTTTCCAAACTAATCACAATAAGTTTTTTCGTGACCAATATTAACTTACTCCGGATCAGATACATTTAGAGAATAAAATTTAATATTTATTCAGGGCTGAACAGATACATTGTTACTCTTTACCCAGATCAAAAATTAGTGACATGTATATTGTATACTGTAATATCCCAAACCAAATGAGAGGCTGGTTTTTTTACTTTCAATTTTGATAAATTTTCCAATTAAACGCAGTAATCGGAACATGATTCAGCTACCATACAAACATCTTCGGCTATCACAGGAGGACGATCTATGTAAAGCAGCGGTACTCAACCTTGTCTCAATCAGGAGCCACATTAGCGAAAAATATTATTGCAAGAGCCTTATGTGCCACTTTATGCAATAATCAGGAATTGACTGGGACATTTTTTCGCCGGAAGCCGGGGCTTAAATTTTCAAGCCGGACCTTTAATTATTCGTTCCTTCGGCTTTCTGAAAGTGACGACGTTTTTTTTAGATAATAACTTTTATTATCAATATTTTTTAATTTAAAAACTATTTTCTAAAAGAAAAAAAATATTTTTCGTTTTCCAGGTAATAATGAAATAAATTTTCAGTGGGACTTTAAAGAGCCTCAACTAGTATTAAAGGAGCCGCATGCGGCTCGCGAGCCGCGGGTTGAGTATCGCTGGTCTAAAGGATCTAACAAGTCCGAAAGGTGTATGGTAAGAGAGCTCCTAGGTTCGTGGATGGCCTGAAGAGATCCATTGAGGCTACTCCTGGATTACAATTACTGAGCTGACCAAGAAACACAGTGCATCGTTGTATATTTACTTTTCTTCATTTATAAGCAATTGTTAAATTGGATCATATATTAACACATTTACGGTCAAACGAAAAAAAGTTTATTCTATTTTATTGATTATATTTTAATAGCAATGAACAACTTCCGCTTTTTAAACCGTCCATACCCCTTCCGAACTGTTGTTAGGCACAAAATGCTGTTACCAACACATTTGTTCGACATTTCCAACGTGTTCTAAATACTAATTTATTTTAAAATTAATACCTATTCTTTGTTCTTGTTTTGTATTCCTTTAAAAAAAAAGTCGAAAACACATTTAGAGGTAAACAAAACGACTTAACTTTGTCAAATGTCAATCGATGACGCTGAAAATTAGAGGGAATATGAACGACAGTTGTACCAACTAAACTAAATTAACTAAAATAATTGAAATCAGGTGCCTTAGGGCACCATACGGTAACAAAGTATGGAGTTTTTTAATCAAGCTTGTATGTTCGTGTCAGTAAAAAACAAAAACAAAGAAGAGGAGGTTAAAATTATTACATAAAATTCCTTGAGCAGCCCAAGTCTAAATATCAAGTCTTAAAGAATAGAAAAGGCGAGAAAAATCAAAAATAATACCCAGAGCTGGGATTCGGTAGATTTTATCATATATCTAGCGAATACCAATCGGTGCGGTAGATAAGAAAGAAAACGAAATGTATTTATGTATCTGCTCTGTGACTTCTTCATATGCATTTAGTATCAGACAATTTATAACAAAAGACACAATAAGTACATCATTCGTTATAATTTGTGTAGAGATTATTTGAAATTTAATATGTGTTATTTTGATATAGATCATATATGCACTCGGATTTTAAAGGAAATGGAAGGCAAAGGCAAACAAATTATTTCCTTAACTGTCTTATGTTATACATTGTCCAATATTAATGCGCCTTCATCTCCGGAGTTGTGTATTTATTTTGCAAAGTTCAACTTCTTTACACCAGGTAACAACGCTTCCAATTCTAAATACCGATTTACATTCGGTAGTCGCAGCTCTGGTAATACCATGTAAAGTCATTTTAAGGGATCACTTATGACATACCTGGATATTTATCGCTGGATTTCCTTTGTTCTATTCCCAAGACTAATTTATTGTTTCACCAAGTGGAGCAGCCATTTTAAGTCCCTATGCGTATTCAAACAGATCTTTAAGTGGACTTAAAGCAGCTCTGTTTTTAAATAGCTTAAACAGCATAGGCAAAATTGGTGTTTTATTGTATTTTAGCCTAAAATAATAATTGTCTTTGATCTATTTTGTGATTTGCAATTGTATAAATACAAACTGGAACTAATTTATTAAAAATAGTATTAATACTTTCTTAAGAAAATAGGAGATACACCTTAAGATATAAATATAAAATGTTATCCTTGGAATTGAGGAAAAAATGTCTGGGTTTGATTCAACTTTATATATACTTAATACTTGAATCCTTTTTCCAATGAATTATATTACCAATATATTATCTTTAACTATTCAATGACCTTTTCAAATGTTTACGAGTCTCATGACCTATCCTCTTCAATGTGGTAAATTATTGGTTAATGCATGCTTTCAATCATTCATTATTAACTTTTCAACTAACTATTTGATATTAGTTTATGACTTGATAGGTTTTTTTAAAGCTATGACATCACCATAATCTAAAATTATGTACAGTTAAATTGACGCAACTTTAAAAGACACAGTTATGTAAAGGCTTTACAAGAAGTAAAAGTGTACCTCGAAATATTTAAAGGTTAATTGAGCCATTAAAAAATTATTACAAAGAATTTCCAATTTTTAAATAATAAAATGTGTTTTTATTACACTTATAGCATTACGTAAAATAATTAACTCTATTATATAATATCTAGTAATTAAATTTATTTGCTGATATTACGTTATAGATCTTAGAGTTCAAAATGTTACGTAATATATATTACCATTATTTTTGCATTTACTCATTTTCCTTGTTTATATAATAGAAATAATAAAAATATGTTGTTGGCAGCACTGATTTTCACACCTATGCCACTTTTTGAGTGAGATCTGTAAAGTAATGATGATTGAGTCTTTCTATTCAGTATTGGCCAATGATTCTTATAATGAATATTGAAAAAATATATTATTATCACTTTTTTAAGGAGACTCCATATAAAATCTCTAAAAAACATATCTTCATTATGTATTTTATCGTAACAGGACAATCACCCCTGGACAATCATCCCCCGACTAGCACCCCCCGTGCCATGTACCCCCTTTACTAATATTTCTTATCTCTTAAAGTCCACTTATGAAGTTAACTATGTTTTCTTTATGACAAAATTGCATTAGCATTTAATGTCTATGTTCCTAAGCATTCAGAATGAAGAAAACTATGTAGATTAATAATTTATTTATAGTAATTACAAATGACATTATATTTATTTGGTGATAATTCAAAATCCGGTTGCTTTCATAATTTCATATTTTTTTTTCATCAACTTAAATGTCCGAATACCTCAACCAAATTGGCTGAATTTGAGAACTCACCCGTTTTTTTTTTTTTTTTTTGGGGGGGGGCATTTGCCCCCTTTTCCCCCTGTCTCCTACGCCTATGTAACATATATATATATATAATATTAAAAGTTAGAACGTATTATATACATAATATTTTAGCACTTTATGCAAAAAAAGACCGACAAAAAACAATCTCAAGAACCGACGGTCCTTAGGACTGATCCCAAGGACTGGTCTTAAGACTGGATCGGATCAAATAAATTGGGACCGACACAACACTAACCTTATGTACAGCCAAAAAAGCAGTTTTGGGATATTTTCAAAATTACTCAGTGCATAAAGAAATACTTCAAGTTTTATATGAGCCAAAAAGTCCATAACAATATTAAAAGACACCAACGCTCCAACTATTTTTATACGTAATCAAAATTTGACAAAGAGCACTTCTGATTCCATTGCACTTATTTCGAGGAATAATTATATTCTGAGAATATTGAATGACAAGAGAGTTTCACAACTACGTAGGATTTTTTGCGTCATTACAATAAATGTCATTCGAGTAGTTATCTTTTTGGTATTATGACTATAATTAGATACATGAAGGTAATATGTTCTTAGCATTGTGCACAAATTTTTCCTATTTACCAAGTTTTCAAGAAACGAATATATATTTGGAGGTGTTAATTATGGTGCAATACTGATATAATTCCTTCTTAGATATAAAAATAGTGGAAACATGATGATGCTGTGATCATAATATTATATTACAGTTAAAGTATTCGAAGAAGTAATATCCTTCTTCTGTTTGATAAAAATATCAATTATGAGTTATGGCCTTATGATGTACATTAAGTTGATTCTTATTTACCTTTTTTTGTATGTATGAGTCGGTCACCCCCAGGATTTGTACCTTAGTGCATAGAGATCATCTTATGAAAGTTTGAACGAAATCGAATAACGTTAAAGGGTTGTTTATCAGGCCCAAAAGTTATCTAATACACTTAATGTTTTTCACCATTCAATCCCCCCTCGTCGCCTCAATATCAGTGCCATTTTAAAATAATTTGGACCAAATGGTGAAAAAGCTGTCAAAAAGTCAACATTGGTTTTAATTTTATGCATACATAAAAAATACGATAGTATTAACGTTTTTAATGAGTCATGTTGTGGCTTTTTCTAAAAAATGACTAATTAAAAACGTTAATTACTCTAGTATTGAGGTCTGTTGAGATACTACTTAACTTTATTCAATTCGTTGAAATTTTCTCATGAAGATCGCTGTGCACTAGGGTTAAATCTTAGAGGTGTGTCCAACTCTTATATTAGAAAAATGCATTTGCAGTTCTTGTCAATTATTCCACTGATTGAAGCAGCCTAAAATAAAGCTGTTTTCTGAATTGGACAAATGTGATTGCATAAGTATAAAGGTCTTGTTGTCATTTTAGAGTAACAGGTTAGCAAAGTAGGTATTTTAGAGGATAATTGGTCAAGTCGAGCCGGAAGCTGCTCCTCAGAATTCAATGACAGAAGCTGTAGATGTTAATCAGTTATAATGGATCGGTCTTTTAATTCTTGCCGATACAATATAAAGAAAAACGTTTTCAAATGAAAGGAATCCAAAAATAAAGAAAATAGAAAAAGTCTGCTGCCTTGAAGTATCCTGATTGGTATATCCGAATGTCTAGTAAATGCTGTGTTTAAGTAAATGTCTGTGAACACATGCAAGAAAGTGAAGCAAGAGAGAAATACAGGCAATTATGTCATTTGGTCAGGTTATTCAAAAATTAATGTTCATACCATTAACGCAAATTTGATATTCTGAATCTTCTATACTATAAATAAAGTCGGGATGGACATTTAAGTAACATATTATGCAATTCTTAACCTTAAAGAATGAATGAAGAATCAACATCAAACTATTGCAATTATAAGGAGTTGTTTGCTAGATATGGATTGATATGGAAGTAGTGACTATGATTCCCTCATCCAGTAATATAAAAATTCAGTTGTCAAATAAAAAAATTGGTTCAAATTTTGCAACATCGACTTGAAAAGTATTATGAGGACTGCATTTTGGAATTATCCCGACTTTGATAGAGAAATTCGCGTTTGGAATCGAAAAGTGATTTTCCTACCTTGTTATAGTGTTTATTGCAATATTTCTTTATTATATTTCCTTTAATATACATATATCGTAGATATCTTGCTAAGAAAAAACGAAATCAATATATATAATCCGAAATCTCAGAATTCAAGTTGCTGTCATGAAAAAACAATTCCCAGACTTAAAAGGATTGACTATGAATCGTCTAAAAGGAATAAATTTAAATCGCATAGAAATATACGTCCGATTGGTATTCAACCCATATCAAATAAATTTATTGAGTCCTCTATATTTAGACTTTTCATAAATACAACTATACGGAAATATGTATAATCTATCTTAATTAATACATAAATTATGAACGGATTCTTGAAGCAGGTCCACTCTTCATCCATCAAAGTTAAAAATAATATTTAACCTTTTCATTTTTATAAGAGAATCAGTAGTTTAGTTAATTATATGGGGATTCGTAAATAGCTCTCAATCTCACGAATGCCGAAAAATAACATTTTCTTGAGATATTCAAAACAACACTATTATGTTTATTTATGTTTTTACCAAACACAAATCACCCCCTTTATATAGGTATGTTAAAACGAAGGTGCTGCCACCTTTTGTTTTTCTCCTCAAGTAAAAAAAATGAATTTCCGGTTGGCTGTTGAAGATTTCTCGACGATTCATGGTTTTTTTTCTTCAAAAAATAAAATTATTCTGTTCTTTCTTATTGTCTACGCAAATTTCATACCTGGCCATAAAATTTAATCTTTTTACTACTCTTTGCAATTAATTTCAACTCTTTAGCACCCGTTTTTCATAGTTGACTAGCCTTTTGAAAATAACTATGCACAAATCAAAAATGGCGTCATCACACAATTTATTTGCTATTACTGGGTTGTTTATCAGTGTCCACTCAAATTTTCTACCTGGGCCATAAAATTTAATCTTTTTACTACTCTTAGCAACTAAATTCAACTCTTTAGCACCCGTTTTTTCATAGTTAACTAGCCTTTTGAATATAACTATGCACAAATCAAAAATGACGTCATCACACAGTTTATTTGCTATTACTCGGTTGTTTATCAGTGTCCACTTAAATTTTCTACCTGGGCCATAAAATTTAATCTTTTTACTACTCTTAGCAACTAAATTCAACTCTTTAGCACCCGTTTTTCATAGTTAACTAGCCTTTTGAATATAACTATGCCCAAATCAAAAATGACGTCATCACACAATTTATTTGGCTGTGGATGATTTTAATACCGACTTGACATAGAAAGAGGAAAAAACTGAAACATAGAGACATCTCTCTGGCCTCTCTTTTATTAAAGTATTAAACCTCACAAACCTCTCCTTAAAAAAATATTCTAACAGATTTTTTACTTATTACTTTATTATTTTTTACATTTATTACAAAAAAATTCAATACATTTTGATGCGTTGTTTCTTTTATCTTCTAGATGAATTATGAGGGGCGGTCTTACTGTCTTCCTCCTTCAGTTTCTTCGTCAAATCGGCCAAAAAATGCTAAGAGAATTAATAAGCTTTGAGAGGAAGCCTAAAGAGCCTTCCGTGACGAGGGAGGCATTGAACTACTTACCATAAGAACAAGTCAGTCCCGACAAGAGACGATGGAGTTCCTCTCGTCCAGGAATCCTGTCGAATAAGTGACTCCGGACACAGGGGCTAACTCCGTATCAAGGTTCCTCCTCTAGAGTTAAATAACTCAAGTTGTTTAATGTAACGCAATTATTAATAAGAACAGCTTTGTTATGAAAAAGGGAGAGGTTTGTGAGGTTTAATACTATAATAAAAGAGAGGCCTGAGAGATGTCTCTATGTTTTCAGTTTTTTTCTCTTTCTATGTCAAGTCGGTATTAAAATCATCCACAGCCATTTATTTGGTATTACTCGGTCGTTTATCAGTGTCCACTCAAATTTCATACTTGGCCAAAAAATAATCTTTTTACTACTCTTAACAACTAAATTCAACTCTTTAGCACCCGTTTCTCATAGTTAACTAGCCTTTTGAATATAACTATGCCCAAATCAAAAATGACGTCATCACACAATTTATTTGCTATTACTCGGTCGTTTATCATTGTCCACTCAAATTTCATACTTGGCCAAAAAAATCATCTTTTTACTACTCTTAGCAACTAAATTCAACTCTTTAGCACCCGTTTTTCATAGTTAACTAGCCTTTTGAAAATAATTATGCACAAATCAAAAATGACGTCAGCACACAATTTCTTTAAGAAAAATCGAAAAACCTCACTATTCGATAAAGAAGTTATTGAGTTGCTCAAAGAATATAATTCGACACATTTCCACTCAAGTATAAGATATCCAATTTGGACATATTATGCATGTTTACATGGCAATCGGGAAATTCAGTATTGCAACTACCCATGAAGAAATATCATCACTAAATTCGACGCTTATAAATACTGACTATATATAAAACTCCAAATTAAAAGAGTATCAAGGATCCATGATAAATATAGACACCGGAGATACCCGTCTATGAAAGATCTGTTTAAAAAAAAGTGTAATGAAAGTACAATTTCAAAGACTCAACCCCCAATATTCAGGTTCCAAATCATCCTCCTCCTTCCTTTCCTAGAGACCTGAATATGTTTTAATAATTTATTATTATTATTATACCTTGAATAAAGTCAAATTTTATAGTCCAATCAGTAGTCAATTTAATTGTCCCTTAATTACGTGTATGGGGAACTTTAATTAAGGAACAAATATATTTAAAAAATACAATTTATATTCAAAAATATCTTAAAGAGGTTGTGTGACAAGAATTTAAAAAGGAGGGCTTAGTGATTTAATTGAGAGAAGGTATGGTTTATTAAGTCTACGCCAGCAGAACGTAGAATCAGTTGACTTATAAATGTGCATCGCAAAAGAGAAAAAGAGGAATTTTTTCGAGACGAAAAAAGACGATTACGCCCAATCCGTCAAACAAATATCCGTGATTATCCTCGAAAGCGTTTCCATCGACCATTTCTCAACAGTTTAATCCAAAATAAGGTAAGGAATATTTTTTTTAAATTTCATGTAACATACCTAAACTTTATATATATATATATATATATATATATATATATATATATATACGAGGTTGTTTCGGATAATGATGCGAATCAGTTTATATCTTGCAAAATATTGCAACAATCTTCTAAACCACAGGCTTAAATTAAATTTCAGACAAATTGGATTGATTTCTTTTTAATGTGTCAAAACCGGTTTAGAACTTTGTTTTTTAAGGAAATCAAGCTTTTGTTAGGATAGTTTTATAATAAGTCTATAAATAATTGGTATTTGAATGAATTCAATAATATATTATTTTTATGTATTCTTCGAGGACTTTTTCACTTTGTTCATCGATTTAAATTTTGGGGTGATATGGAAAATAAAGCTTATACGATTTGACAATTTTGGGGTTAATGATGTCATGATCTATAACCGATGAATTGATCAAATGATTATATTTATATGTAGTCTTAGAAGATATATGTTATCTTGTTCGTCTATTTAAATGTTGGTATCGTACTAAAAACTATGTTTAACTATTGAGGCCAATGTTATAACCGATATCTCATGAATTCGTTAGTATATTTTTTTACTGTCAATACTTATCGGTATATGGGGCAATGTGGCTAATAAGATGGTAAATTTCAAAGCTAAAAACTATAGTTCCTGAATAAAATAAATAAAATAATGAAAAAAATATTTTTTACTAAAACAAATGAATTAATCTAGGGATAAGGCACAAAATTGATTCACATCTAGCAGTATTTTATTCGATACTATTGCAAAGTGCCATCTCAAATAAGAATTTTTTTTACAGATACATAAGGACTACTATGTATATCCGGTACTTTTTAAAATAATACACGTGCTTTAATCGGAAGCAAATGATATAATATATGCATTTCAATGAGACTCTGTTACTAACTGACCGAAGATATGGGATTGCTTAGGAAGTTACAATACTTTTGTAGCCAATATTTTTTTAAGGCTATTAATTCCCCTCTAAATTAACGTAGAACAAAACTTTTTTTAGGAACAATTTTCTATCTTTTTTTTGCATTGATCCTAAGCGGCTTAAAAGTCAATTATTCACAATATTATCTTTATAATACCTTGCAGCGGGTTCGAAGAACAAATAACAAATGCTTAACTATCACTAAATACTATAATTTAGCAACAAACCGAGGAAAGTATTTATTTCTCATAACATTTATTTTTCATAATAGCCTTAGAGCAAACAATTTCTTGGGCCTCAATCCACGATATTTAAATGAATTCCTCCGATTTAACATATTAATTGTAATTATATAAATAAACTCCTCATGCTCAAGAAATGAATGTATCAAAAGTTAGATATTAAGAAACTATTCCAATTAGGACATTGATTCTGTGTCTTTATTTAATCTATATTTTGTAGCACTAAATTGGCCCATTTTTAATCAATGAGGACAATATCGCATTGATTCTATTTTTATTTAAAATTTTAACTATGTATTTATTTTTATATATATTTTTGCTTCAAATATTCATGAAAATATAGTTTGACTGTTTTATTTTGCATTTTTATTGTACAGTGCATGTTTTGTAAAGTGCATGATTGACCAGGGTTGTAATTTTCAGAACCCTTCCATATGATTTCTGGCTATATTTCAAATCTACAAATATACTCACGTTTCATCACTTTTTTATTGTGTTTTATACAGGAAGATCATATTAACTACTTTTAATTCTTAGAAATATTACACGTTTGAACGGAAATACGGCTATAAATTCACAATAGGAGTGTTTTTCATCTTTCAACGAGGAAGTGCAAAATCAAGAAGACGACTAAAACTCTATTTGAACATGTTTTTAATACAAATTCATATAAAATATATGCAACAAGTACTAATTAATTTATTACATTGAATATTAATAAATCTTGGGACTATATAAGAAATGCTCATACAAATTAATATTTTTATTACTTTAAAAACTTTTTGTCCATTATACAATTCTCAAAACTAACGATTTCTACGATTAAAATTTGTTTTACAAAACAATAAATCGATTTTCCATGTTTCCAAAATAGTTTTTTCTTTCAGTCACAAAACATCCAATCTATTATCATGTACTATATATATATATATATAGTGTTTACTATTTTAATTAGCCAAAAAACATTTGCAGTGGTTACTGGCTGCAATTAAATGAGCTATTAGCAATAATTTATATAAGTTGTATCATTATTGCTTAATGGAGAAGTAATTGTTTATCTATTATCGATAGTCTCCCCTCCCCACGGACAAATAATGCATTTATCGCCATTATCTTATTCTTTATCAGTTATTACTAGCTGGAATTTTAAATGTGTTTTATTAAGCCAATAACATAAATCAATACATAAAACCAAAATCAACTGCATAATCAAAACTTAACTTTGTAGTTTAGCATTTTGGCTCCGAGTAGAAAACAAACAATAAATGTTACATGAAAATCACAAAAAAGATATTTGATTTTTTTACACAATTTGAAGCTAAACAATCATTAAGTAGTGTTCAATAGTTTTCAATAATGACAAGTTTTTTATTACCTTTAGTTTTTGAAAACTACCACATAGTGATTAGATTGGAAAATTGATCCTTTTGTTTTAAGTTGTCTTTGTGTGTTATTGTACCTTGTATTTAACTTCAAAATAAAATGTCAGCATTTTGATACTCATTTTTTTTAATAATACACAATTTGTTTTAGTTGTAGTTTACTTTAAAATAATTTAGATTGCTTAACAAAATTTTATTTTATCACTTTACTGAAAAAATGAGAGGAAAAAATATAAATATGATGGATAATTATTTTTATTGATTAATTCTAATGGATTCCATGAATTAGATTACATATTAATTTATATTATAGAGCTTATGGTGTTGTCCGCACATGTACTTCGATTTATAAGAAGTTTAAAAAGTTTCCTTCTACTGACGGTTTATAAGGTGTTAACTTGCATATAACAAATAATTAATCAATCAAATATATATTTGTAATGCAACAATATTTTTTTTGTATTCATGATTAGTAGTCATATAACTCATATTTAATGTCCCTATAACCTACCGACTTTATATAATAATTTTTGTATACAATAATTATAATATAGGTTTGTTATATTACCCTATAATGCTTTTATCTCAACTTATAATTATCTAAAAGAACACGCAATATTTCAACGAAATAAATAAACAAAACCTCTTCATTTCTTCAGTTTTGCAAGTTTTCTTCTTTTTTTTTGCTCAAGCAATAGTCTACAGTGTGCTAAGCAAACCGTGAACAGAAAAGACAAAGGCAAACTTCATCAATATTCTTAATAAGTACAAGGGGTAGGGCACAGAGATTTAAAACTTTTATTAATCCAACTTATAGTAACCTTATAGTTCAAATGACCACCATTGGCCTTCAGCATGGCCTCGATCCGGGGCTTGAAGTCCTTGACAATGAAGTCCACGGACATCTCGGCCCACTCCTTCTCAACGGCAGCCTTCAGGGCATCCACACTGGCATGGGGGATGCTACATGCCTTTCTCTCCACGACGCCCCAGATGCCATAGTGAAGTGGATTGCAATCCGGCTTGATGCCTTTTCCAGGTGAGAAGCTTCTTGCCCTTGATGACCCTGTCTCCTTGCTGGCATCCGAGAGAAGCTGACGACGTCTACAAACATAAGACAAGCCCAAGTCCTGAACAGCAGTCCTGATGGTGTCCTTGCTGACCCCGAGATTCTTGGCAAATGCTTCCTGGATGCTGGTGAGGGGTGGCCTCATGGTTCTCTAAAGAGAATTATCTCTTTATTTGGAAAGTTAGAGGGAAACTTCGAAGGTGTGCCTCATTCCAAGGAACCAAAGAATGTGCGTGAAGAAGAATACGCAAAAGTTTTTAACAAAATAATGTCTGGTGACTTGAAAATAAAAATAAGACCAACAAAAGACTCCCACTGGTTATTCCCATCGGGGGGAAGAAAGTGGAAATAATATGCGATTTTAAACTGCTACAGTGTTTTAAATGTTTGAGGTTCGGACATACCAAAGCAAAGTGTACTTCCCCCAAAAAGTGTCCTATGCGGAGTATGATAATTTTTCCGAACGGAATTTGAAATCCCTGTACGAATCGAAAGCGCAGGAGAAAGAAACCTAACAGAGGAAACTGCTCGGCGGGAGGAGGAGGAGAAGGAGGACTCGGGAGTTGGAAAACGGAAATGAAGGGGGACGGACAACTCGGGGAAGAGGAAAAGGAAGAGCCACCCAAACAACAAGACCCATCAACTATAACGGTCTCAAAATCCAAAGGAACTCTCCTAAGAAGCGACTGGCAAACTGTTTTGAGGAAACGCCCTGACGCTACAAAAGAAGACAAACCCAAACTAAGAAAAAAATAAAGAGAGGCTTGGAGAGCCTGAGCTGAAAAAACAAAAAAAGCCAAAGGAAATGACCGTGTTGGATGAAGAAGATGATACCCTCTCCAAAGAAAACGACAACACTGAAGTTTTGCTCCCTCCCGAAGACGGGTGAGAATGTATGTTCTTTGGTTAGCGAATTATTTATTTATTTTAACTTTTATATCATGTTTCCTTTACATTTTACGTTCAACTCTGTACCCCCCAGCTTTATATGAAAAAACAATTCAATGGCTACTCTTAACTTAAACACGAATTCCCTTTTTAATGAATACAGGGGTGTACCCCAATTGAAAATTATAACAGCAAATGTCAACTCCATTGTAAATAAGGAAAAAAGGAAAACTGTTATTTTTAATTTATTATCCCAAAAGCCTGACATCATATCTATTTGTGATACGCGCCTGACAAACATCGGCTCAGGAAACCTATTTCCTACAGAATATATTATTTTTTTAGTTCCTGCGAGGAAAAAAAAAAGCAAATCACCCCTCAAGGGGTATACTTTTAGCTATAAAAAAGCATTTCAACCCAAAAATTTTGGCACTTGACGAAAAAGGAAATTATGCAGTAGTTGATTTAAAAGGAAGTGGTTTCAATATCAGGTTGATATCTGTTTATGGGCCTAATCATGATGATCCTAATTTTTTTGAGACTATTGACTCTTTGTTTCTTGTGGGTGAAGAAGAAGAGGATAAGGAATTAATTTTACTTGGGGACATGAACTTAGTTTTAGAACAAAACAGAGACACGCAAAGTTATCGAAAAGAAAACAATAAAAAAGCAAGCACGATACTTAGAGACATTTTAGAAAAAAGACGCCTCTCCGACCTAGCAATAAGATTTAAAGAGACCCCTGACCATACGTTTTTTGTTAAACAAGACAATAGCACAATTAAAAGCTCAAGACTCGACTACATATTTGCAACATCAGGACTTATTGCTAACACAACGGAATACAGAACACTAACAAATGTACTATCTGACCACCTGCCCATCTCAGCAACTTTTAAAGCGACGGTGAAATCGGATAAGAAAAGATGGAAACTTAATGTGAGTTTGCTGGATGATGATGCGACGTATTTTAAGATATCAGACATCATAACGGATGTCAATTTAAAACTGGCATCACACCAAATTAAAACTGCATCACATGCCCTCAAACTGGTTTTGGATCGCTCTCGGGGCGAATATATAAAACTTGGAATAAGGAAGAGTAACGAGAGAAAAATGATGAATCCCACATCAGAGAATGTGACCATTAGTAAAACGGAGCATTGTTCTACTCTTGATAAAAACACACAAGCTAATAAGGTTAGAGGATGCATGATCAGAGCAGGCCTCACTAAACTTGGTAAAGATCAGGTGATTTTGGGAAGGATAAGGAGCTTCGAGAGGAGCAAGGAGAAGAAGAAGGCCATCAACGTATTGCTTGGAAGAAATGGAGAGGAAATAACAACCAAAAATGAAATTCAACAAAAAATTACGGACTTCTACCAAGAGTTATACACATGTAGGGAATGTAGAATAAAAAAGAACCAAGTTTGTGTTGCGTGTCCCATCCATAAACATGACTTTGCCCCCAATGTAGATTACCAAGCGACTCAGTACAAAAACGCCCAACTTCCTCAACTTCCTGATACCCTAAGATCTTACCTAGACAGAGACATCACTTCAAGCGAAATCCAGGCCTACATAACAGCCTACAAAAAAAAAATAAATCTCCCGGCCCGGACGGATATCCAATGGAGTTTTATAAAAAATATATTGACTTACTGTCCCCTCTTTTGGAAAAAGTTTTTAAAGAAGCAGTTCTTCAGAGGCGCTTCGATAAACATATAAGCCTAGGAAGCCTAACACTTATTCCCAAAAACGGCAAGGATCCCCGGCATATCGGAAATCTCAGACCCCTCACCATGCTAAATTCCTCTTACAAATTTATAGTGGAATCCTATCTCAACGGATGCGAGAAGCTTTGCCTCTTATAGTGCACACACCTCAGAGAGGTTTCATCAAAGGAAGATATATGGAGGATATCATTAGGAGAATCCTGGACTCTTTATCGGATGCGGAAGTGAAAGGGGAGAATGTTGCGCTGATGGCCATCGACTTTCGTAAAGCCTTTGACAGCATTTCCCACAATTTTATTATTGTGTGCTTGAAAGCATATGGCTTTGGATTAAACTTTATAAATATGGTTGCTGCTTGTCTTAGGGAAGCCCATACTGAGTACACCCGGGGGTTCAAGCACATCGAAATAGGCAGGGGATGTCGTCAAGGAGACCCTTTGGCTCCAAGTATTTTTGCCATAGCAGTTGACCAACTCATCAGAAGGATAGACTCATCCCCATGTATAAAAGGCTTTACAAATGGTCATAAGATAGAAGCCTTTGCCGACGACATGACCACTCTTTATTCTGGATCAAGGATGGAAATAAAACGGTCCGTGGATGAGACCATCAAAATAATGGAAGAATTCAGACTGACATCAGGATTGGAAATCAATCTTGAAAAAACGGTCATACTTTCAAATATACCGGATGATTTTGATGAGCAAGGGATAAAATGTGCTCAGGAGTTGACTTTACTAGGTGCCAAGATATCCATGGGTCGATCCTATATTGATAGTAACACCAAAGAGGTTGAGCAACGGATTAGGAGGGCATCATCAAGATACTCGAATCTCATTTCGAGCAATGTACCTGGGAGAATTCACGTATGGAACTCCCTAATCCTCCCGAAAGTGACTCATCTCCTACGTATAATCCCTTTTAGCGATAAATTAGCAACTAAAATTGACCAGTTGTGCCATGATTTTATCTGCAAAAATGAAAGAAGTGGAAGAATCACCTGGAAACGAATATCGTGTCCTAAAATATATGGAGGGCTTGGTCTACTACCCATTCAGGGATTTTGGAAGGCTTTACATTTCTCCTGGTTTAAACGGATTCTAAGTTCAGACTTCTCTTACCTTAATATTGAGTCCAATATGGAAACTAACCAAACAGGGGAGGAGGCCCCACTAAAGTATTCCAAACCCTAGAATCCACCAATTGTTTCTGGAACAGTATTGCAAAAACCAGCAGAGACATTTCTACAAAAGTTCTTCCCCTAATGGCTTGGCAAGAACCCACCAAACTTAACTACAGACTTGACTTCCTTGACAAAACATCGATCAAAAGGAAACTAGATTTTATAGGTGAAATCTTTAATGAAAATCAAAATCTATCATTTAATGAAATTTTAGAAAAAAAGGCAATCCAAAAGAACGTTAAATTTAAAAAAAGAGAAATAGGCCCTAGGGATAGTTTTTTTAATTTTATTAATTTTTTTAAAAACAAACAGATACGACTCTTACAGGTGGAGGATGAATTAAAAACAAAGTACATAGTCCAGCTTGAAAGAAGGATGAATAATCATGATGTAAAGGCACCAACAAGCAGCATTTTAAAAAGTTTATCCAACATAAAGTTCGATTTCACCTTGTATTGGTTCAAATATAAAATTTTAACTGGTACACTAACAACAGGAAGTATTTACGGCAAAACATACGACGAAAGAATGTGCTTCTTCTGCAAAACGTACAGAGAAACAACGAGCCACTTATTGTCAGGATGTGATGTCACAAAGGAGATACGAAATAGGATTTCACTACACGTATACCAGAAATTCAAAATAGTTTTAATACCTAATCACTTTAACTTTATTTATACCGGCCCTCATCAAGATGACATCAATTTTTTAACAAAAGCTCATAGCATTTTATATAAATTCAGATCAACAAGAACCCCCCTCCCCGATAATTTTATCAAACTTATTGAAAACTTATTGTCAATGTGTATATAAATCACAATCCGTTGTAATCTAGATATCATTTCTATTTTAATAATACGTCAGATTTTAAGATCATACGTTTTTACAATAATCCACTTACAACACTGCCCGTGCTCCTTTTGTTATTATTGTTGGAGCTAATTCATATGATTAATATTGTGTGATATAATGAATGAAATAAACACCTTTTGCATGTCACGCAAAAAAAAAAAAAAAAAAAAACCAAT
>CP045891.1:4136906-4158967 GCA_013387185.1 Caligus rogercresseyi
GGAAAACGTGCCTCACTTCTGGGATCCTCAGACCTGGCCCTCCACTCCCCAGATCTCAACCCTTGTGACTACTACCTGTATGGGAAGTTGGAGGGGAGGCCTGTGCGACCCACCACACTCTGTGGAGCCCTTAAGTCGTCCATCACGTCGTGGGCCATGTCCTTGGAGGCTGCGGAGGGTGTCCGGTCAGTGAGGGCATTCAAGGTCCCGTGTGTAGACTGTGGTGTAAGCTGGAGGAGGACACATTGAATAAAATTTGACCATAATTGTCTATGTGTATTTTTTGTTTAATAAATAATTCTCTAGAACCTCTCCTTATTGATCCTGGAGGCCATAAACTTGTTCCAGATTTACCTGCACAGCCCTGTATATATATAACTGTGTGTGTAATGGATAAAAACCAACATATTTTAATTTACTGTTACAAATGTTATATTTTTATGGAGGTTTTTTACCATCAGCCACAAAATGTATAAAGATATGAAGTATCCTTGTGAGATGTTCACATGTCTTTTTTTTCGATGACCTCTGTTGTTATATAAAAGATCGCATAGAAAGCAAAAAGATTCAAACACAATCAAAGTAATTTTCACAAAATTAAAAACACTTTTTACAACCTTGAGGAACAGTAATAGTTAAGTTCCTTTAGTGCATTAAACTTTTGAAGGACATCTTTCCCATAGGAATTTGAGTTGTGTAGCTCCATATAGCTAATATTATCATTATTTATGATCCAAATTTTAAAAAAACTTTAAAATTTATCCGAAAAGTAACAAAAACATATATTTTAACAAAACCCAAAAATTTAGAGAATTCAGATTTTATTTTTTTAAATATAATATAACTTTTTTTTTAACAAGAGATTTTTAAAAATATGATCAGTAATTGGAATTAAATAAGAGTAAGGCTGTAGAATAATTTTTCAATAGAATATTAAAATTTTATATTTTAAGAGAATATATGACGTTTAAATTTCTTTTTTTTAGAACCAAAAAAACTAATATAAAACTATAATTACTCTGGTATTTTTTATGTTACAAATTTTAAAACTAATTTTCATGCTTCATATTTTATCTATTATTAGAACCAAATTATTATTATTGATATTGAGACATGCTAGGGATTGAATGGCGAAAAAATACTAAGTAAGTCTAGCTATTTAAACTATATATATGTATATATATATATAGTCCGCAGCAGAGATGGAGATCCAGTAAGTCGTTGAGTTTTTTTAGTAGGGATCACAATCGTAGAATCTCCTAGGAGGGGGTACGGTACAATTCAGCGCCGCGACTCAGCGCCGCCGATTCAGCACCGCCGGTTCAGCGCCAGCCTCATGACTTTGATTTTAAAAATTCAGACCTTTTTTTCAAAGAAATTATGTTTTCTGTAGCAGTACACTTGGTCAAACCTGGCACAAGATAATTGTCTTGCAGAAGTATTCAACAACAATGGGGTATTGGGTTCAAACCCACCTACATTGGTAAAATACGAGTAAGGAACCCCTCAAATGCCATTTTATGCACCTTGGGTCCTCGGGTTCCGCCAGCCACAACAATGGGGTATTGGGGTTTCAACCCAAGGACCCAAGGTGCATAAAATGGCATTTGAGGGTTCCTAACCGGTATTTTTATAATTGCGAAGGGTTTGAAACCCCAATACCACATTGTTGCGGCTGGCGGGGACCCGAGAACTTAGGTGCGCAAAATGGCATTTAGGGGTTCCTACTCGCATTTTTTACAATTTGCGATGGTTTGAAACCCTAATACCCCTTTGTTGTGGCTGGCGGAACCCGAGGACCCAAGGTGCATAAAATGGCATTTGAGGGGTTTTCCTTACTCGTATTTTTACCAATGTAGTGGGTTTGAAACCCCAATACCCCATTGTTGTTGAATACTTCTGCAAGACAATTATCTGGTTCCAGGTTTGACCAATTGTACTTGCTTTGGAATATAATTTTCTTTGAAAAAGGTCGATTTTTTTTAAATCAAAGTCATTGAGGCTGCCGCTGAATCGGCCGGCGCTGAATTGCTGGTGCTGAATTGGCCGGGGCTGAATCGGCGGTGTTGAGTCGGCGCCGCTGAATTGTCCCATTCCCCCTAGAGGGACGTCGATCGTGACCTCTATCAAAGAATCAACATCTCTACTAAAAGATCAGGGGTGTTATCTTTTGTTATAGGAATGACGACTTAAATATGGATACGTTATGACGATGTTATTCAACTATTTTTACCATGTCCGATTTCTTTTCTGATGAGTATTAAATTATTATTATTATTATATTGGTCGGTAATAATGATAAAATGTAAGTAAAACATTGCGTCACATTTGCTTCCTGGTACACAAAAATGAATCATTTCCACCAAAATATAGAATATTAGTCGCAAATGAAATAAATATTTTGTACAACATTGTAAATATTATTTACACATCTAAGTCGTAATTTCTCCTAGAAGAGAGAAGGATCGTGATCTCTACCAGGATTATATACATTTAACATATATATAAACCTTAGAGGTAAAGGGTAACCCTCCAAGTTCTGGCATTTTTTACAGGAATATATTCTCACATTCAACGTCATATATGCATGATCCTTAAGCACGCCAATGTAGTTAAGGTGTAAGACATGGCTTGCCTTTTTTGCAAAGTACTTATTGCACACTCACTTTCACAGCTTATATGCATTGTAAATTACACTGAAGCTAATAGCAATGTCATTATACTCATTCAGGTAATATTTTAACCAGGTGGCAAATTGCTTAGGATTCATTCACTTGACTTGTGTTCTTTCTCATTCCATCGATCTCTTAGAGGAGTACATTGAGCTAACGGAATTACCCTCATATATTTCCTTTATGTAGGCATTAGAATTAAAGTACCTGAGAATTAAAAGTGTGTGCTTTAGCTATAGGGAGAAGAGACATGATAAGTAAAATGTATGTGATATTTTACCTTAGCAGATTGAGAGACCTAATTACATGCAATTTTAATTTTTTATGGATTTCCAAATAACCTATTAATATTTTATATGTGTTGAACTAGTATCTTGAGTACGTAACATATTTCATGGATGTAATTAATGAACGAAACAATAATTAAACAAACAACTCACTTTTAGTTGTTCATATGTTTATGTAGGCATATATTTGGATTTAGTCCACTACAAGTTTCCAATCATTTTTCATGTTATATATTATACAATCTAAATAGTTTATGATAATGGCAATCTAATTCATAAAACTAAGTGACAATAAATAAAATAAATCTGCAGAAGAACAAAAAAATATGGAAATGGTATCAACCATATATCTATGACAATTTTTTATGATGCCATAGAACAAGGACTTTCATCGGTAACTCAAAAATGTCTTATTGTTTTTTAAAGCTGCAAAGGTCCGGGACATTATATTACCTAAGTAGCAATTCTAAGTGCCTGGAAAGCATAAATTTGTTTGGCTAGATGCCATCATGTAGATTTTATTCTATTGATGTATAAGAAATAATAATTTAATTTTAAGAATGAAATTTTAAATCCTTGAAGGACTTAATCGTTATAGATCTGAGTCCGATTAGGACTGCACTTAGATTTGGATTCGAACTGCAGTTTGTCAGTTTGGGGCCCTGCAAACAAATTTTGTCCAAGTCGTCCTAGTTAATATCGAATTGTTGGTGATATTTCCATTCTGCAGAAGGGGTTCTTTACTTTATGCAACTCAGACGCGTAAATGCATATAAAATTTCATCAACTTACATGCCACCAAGGCAGGCCTTCATGCTACGACATATTGACTGCTCTGTTAGACATTTTGGATTGCAAGTAACTTAGAAATGTTAAAGAATGCATTTATAGGACTGCATGTTACATCAATTCATCATGAACTTATCTTTAAGCAGATTATTTAACATATTTTCGGATGTCTCAAGGCTTCATCTCTATATTTCACTTTTTGCATATCCAAACAATAGTCTTCATCATTTAAGTGCATAGGACAATTATATGATTAACAGATGCGTTTTCCTGAACATATAAAAAAGTAACTTAGACAGAGATGATTTGTCCTTATTTTGTTTGCAAAAAGAAGTGCATGTAGATAACTCTGAAGGTGGCTCAAGAATCGACAATGTATATATAGATATCAAAAGCATATGTTTGCATGTGTTATGTGAGAAAATATATAGAGGATAAGGCAGTTGATTGACGTTTTCCTTCTTATTATATTACCAGGAATAATCTTCCTATGATATCGGCAACGAATATATCATTTTACATTTATCAGGGAACTATTTATCTAATAAGCATGCATTTGGACTTCTTTTTAGCAGCAGATATGAAGAGAATCGGGTTCATAAAATGGGAAAAAAAAAAATATGGCAGGATTTTAATGTATATATTTAAGTTTCTATAGTATTCACTACTTCCTGAATTACAAATCAAACTATAAACAGTTTAATTTTATTTGACGCTCTTACGATATGAAAATATTTGAGGAGTACAACGTGAACCATATAACGATTTTTTATTTCTTTTTCGATTCGTCATTATTAAAGCAAAAATAACGATTAAAATAAAGAATCCAAGGCGGAATCAGTAATAGACTAATCTAAGCATTTTGAACGTGACACACATCCACATCTTTAATGATATATTTACTGAAGGCCAAAGGCCAAACAAACGACGAATGCTGCAACTATCTTTTCATTTTTTTGAAAATATCTTTAACAGGAAGTCGAGTGACAAATATAAAAAGCAAACACTTTAATTACTTGTGGCTAAATAATGATTGTGAATCAAATTTTACTCAAAATACTTTATTATTATAATTTAAAATTTATGATATGAATTTTTATGAAGCACTTTACATACTTTTTCATATATTTTTCATGTTTTGAATATATGAAACCATAAGTAAGCATTTTTTGAGATTTTATGTAGTTTAAAACTAAGCTTTTTAACTATTATTATGAGTTTTATTATTTTAAAATGGAAGACATTTTTACATTTACTGAAGCATTATGAAAGGTGAAAAGGGAGCTCGATAGCCGTGCTTGCTAGGCGTGTTCAACTCTCAATGTTGGGGCGCAGGTCGAGCCCGAAAGAGGGATGGTCATTTTTGGTCTACCTCATTGATAAATCTAGTTCGATAGACTAATGATATGCTATAATGCTTATTTCTATCCGGCGGATGCAATTCTATTGAACAATATATGCAAAAAAAAAAAAAAAAAGTGAAATGTCCTTCAGAGTCCTAAAACTGTAAATTTTGATCAGCCATGTTGGTTCTTCATCTTTAACTATTTTAAGCGTCCCTCCATGACTTTTTGTTTTTTGGGATAGTCCTCACCATGAATTTAACTCTTCCTGAGATGTATTCCTTTGGTTAATTCCTTCAAATAATGCTTCTGGCAATGAGAATGGAATTTAAGCCCTTGGTATTTGACTCAGGTAAAAATACAAATCATGGAAAAACATCGTGGCTAGTGTTGATATGTACTATTTATGGGATAAACTATTGCTATTTTTTAGCCTGGCTTAAAATCGGGGATTTATATATCCATCTGAATTTTTCATAATGTTTTTGTAAGTATAGAGTAAATTTTATGTTGTACTTCATAAGATTTGCTCGATAGGGCATCTGAGAACCCTCCATCTCAAATTTAGTAAGCTCTTAACCCAGTCATAGCGTATATAACACCTAAACCATTTGCAGACAAAAACATGCTAAGCACAATAATGAAACTAGAGGCATATATACACTCAGAGAGTGCAAACCTCCGCCGTCACGGGGTCCTTATGAGCCTTCCGAGGCGGATTTTTCACGACTGGGCGGCGTAGAGGGACGGGGGAGGGTTCCCTCGACGAAATTCCGAGAGGAAGACGCTTCCGGCACCCAATTTTACAACACAGCGACATCTATTGGCAGAGTAGGCTAACTTGAAATATTTATATATTTAGCTCATTTTGCATCTTAATTCTGCACTCAGAGATGCCAAAATGTAATCACTTGTTCCTTTTGGCATTCCAACCACTCCACAAAGTTTCATCCGATCCGTTCAGTACTTTTTGAGTTATCCTGCTGACAAACAAACCAACCCAAACCAACGCCATTGAAAACTAGAGGCATATATACACTCAGAGAGTGTTACCCTCCGATCCCCACAACATTCCTATTCAAACATTCTCCCTTTCACACGCCCGATTTTCTATCTCTAATCATTGTTTTCCTCTGTTAGCTCATTTTGCATATTAAAAAAGCACTCAAAGATGGGAAGATGGAAGAAGTTTAATCTACGTCACTGGGTTAACATAGTCCCTGAGCTGATATATGAACAATAATACGTCAATGAATAATTTTAGCGTTTGTTCTTCCTACTCCTGAATAGAGACCCCATTTCTTATTATTATTAGTATTATTTTGCTCATTTTGCATATTAAAAAAGCACTTAGAGATGCCAAATTTAATCACTTGTTTCTTTTGCATTTCCAACAACTCCACAAAGTTTCATTCGAATCCGTTCAGTACTTTTTGAGTATCCTGCTGACAAACAAATAAACAACCACCAAACGCCACTGAAAACAATACCTCCTTCGGCGGAGGTAATAATTACGCAATATTACGAAAAGTTTACAAACTTTACTATTTAATATTGTTATTTTTGATATTACTTTTATTAAAATCATTAATTTATTTTACTATAACTATGACAGTTGATATTTTGTTTTTTATGAATGTTAATGTGGCGTAATAATTAAATGTATATTTGTGCATTATCTCTGCATCGACTTCATTTTCTCTCCTGATGAATACGAAAATAGAAATGGACAAATAGGTATCATTCATTTTATAGTCTTAATTAATCAGCTTATTTATTATTTTGAGCGTCTTCACACAGTCTAGACAAATATATAAGATATGAGGAAATTGTACATTTTTTTATGTCTAGAAGTCTGGTGCATATTGAAAAAAATATATATTTATTCTTGTGAGAAAGTAAAAAAATGTTTTTCTTAGGGGATATGTTGTCAAATAATTTGAAATTGAACTTTTTTTCGTGTGGAAAGACATGTATTATCCTAGGGCATGCAAAATATATTAGTACTTTTGCATAAGCCTTTGAAAAGGATATTTCTTTTCTCTCTGAAGTGACAGAATACTTAATATTATAGGGTGTATATATTTTACATCCCAAGACAAAATAAGCCTATACATAGAAAGACTTGAAGGCCAAGAAATTAATATTTTGAGAAGATAGTAAAAGTTAGAGAACGTGTTAACGCGTGTTCAACTTTCAATGTTGAGATCGCAGGGTTGGACCTCAAAGAAAAGATTAATTAAATATAATGCTTCAATGAAAAAAATAAATTCCTAACAAATATAATATCAACAAACCGAACATGCGAAAAATATAAAAGCTTGACTTAGAGAAATCAGAAAGGGATTGGATCACGCCAATAGTGATACTTAAAAAACAAAAGGAACCGCAAAACTCATGTTAAACCTTGTATTTTTTTAAATTTTATTTTTGGCTTAGATGTTTGTTTCTTAGCTAAAATCCATACAGGGTAAAAAAAATAAGAAAACACTTGTAAGAAGGAGATAAAAACACAATCTTAACCCTTGTGTGGTGTCGGGTCTGTGGGACCCATTTTCATTTTGTCTCAAAGAAAAGTAATACGAATTTTTATTATTTCAAACTCAGATTCATTGGCCTTGGCTCATTTTCTGTGAAGAACATATATCACAACACGTTTTCAGTGACCACACACCATACACCCCCCCTACACATTTACATTACATAGAGGGTGTTCGGGTCTGCTGGACCGGGTCAATGAAAGTGGAAATTTTAGGTCTTGGCACCATCCACCCAACCTACAGAACATCACCTGCAAAGCCTGAAGTAAGTGTGATGCTATTGCAGTTGATCTGGCACTCATATCTTGTGTGTGAGGAGAGTTAGAAAAATTTCTGATATTTTCATTATTCTAGGTTACAGCCAGCAACAACAAAAAGAAGTGATGTTTTATTTATAAATGTGACCTAATGAAGGTAAAAGACTATTATTTATCATTTTTGTTGTTTATATGCTTGTAATTGAAATAAGGAAAAGATCATTTGAGTATTTTAACATAAAATAGTTTTATTGTGTTTAGCTGAGAGCCCCAAAACGCAGCGGGTCCACCAGACCCACGAAGTGGCTGTGTTACAAAAATATGAACACCACACAAGGGTTAAGACAGTTACGTTAAAAACAAAACATAAACTAGAGGCATGTATACACTCAGAGAGTGCAAACCACAGAGATATATAGATATAGAGAGCTGATTCCCTTCAATGGCAGAGAAACAGCGTTCTAATGTTTTCTGTGTGTGCAAAATAAACAAAGTAATTTATACGACGTCATCGTAAGCTGATCTTAGAGATAGAATCTATGAATGATGAAGAGAATAAACTATCTACATTAAACCCAATGTATATTAGATATAAAACTATTTATTAAAATAACTCTACAAGGTGTATTAACTCGCGACTTTAATGAAGAAGAAGTATGATTGTAAACAGCTTTCAAAACTTTTTTTCACAGACCAACAAAATCGAGACAGTTTAGATATGCAGTCCAATAATTGTCTCAAATAGAAGTTTAATTTTCAGTTATTTCATCTATAAAAACGGAGTCAAGGCTTTTGAGGCTATTCATTTTTTTTAAATGCAAAGGTATATTTCATGGTTCACAAAATGGAGCCATAATTATTTTTTTCAAATATATGAGAGACTTTCTTCTTTTTCGTATCGCCCACGCATTTTTTTTTGTTACTGGCTTAAGTAGAAATGGAGCAATGACAGAGTATCTTCCATTTACATTGATCCGGCATCGAAATGAATTAGTTTGCTTAAATTGTGAAGAGCCACCCTTACTTTCAGTGAGTCTGATAACATTTAAAACATTAATATCCCTAAAAGTTGTTTGGTTCAAATTAATAACATACATTGATTTTAACATTCTTATTTCGAGATGAGTTGTTTGATTTAATCAAAAAAATTATAAAGCAATTCAGACACAATGTTTTTTACAAATTGATGGTATCATATTGTTATGGTTGAATTTTGAAGAAAAAATAACTCATTTTTATATATGTTCCGATATGTTTTCTGCTTATATACTTTTTATTAGGAATTGGATGAAACGATATATTTCAATATTATATTTTTAAATAAGCCTCGTTTGTTAAGTATAAGATAGCCATGCTGCTTACTTAAATTTCAGTTTCTGTTAGTGTGTTACAATTAAATTTCGATCATTTTTTAGAAATGGTGTACATAACTCTAGGGTTGTTAATGTATTTAACTTTCCCTTTCAGGATGACAGAGGATAAGAATGTTTTACACCTGTAATAATATAGACTAAATTATATTTCCCAGCTATAATATTGATTTAAATCCTTTAGGACGAGCTAATTAGAAGATGTTGTAAATCTTAGCATTGAAGTAAATTATTTTTACTTATGTAAACTGCTATATGCGAATTGGCCCTGTTTGAGATGGAATTATATATTTACCTTCATAATACGATATGAAAATTCCTTTGCTAAAAAAATACTTCCATTCGAATATAAATAAGCATCACATTAGTGTATCGATACTAAGATCTTTTCGAGTGATATTGAGAGCAAAAAACCCTATTGTTGTGCAAAAATATGCTTTTAACTTTAAAAGTTCATGGCATTTCAGAAGAGATCTTCCTACTATCAGGTATGAAAGATTTTCTCTATAATTTTTTATAACACCAATATAAAAATAACTTTTGTGCTGAAACTTATATATATATATATATAAGAAGAAAATGAGCTTGATATCAAAGTACATAATAGATCTCTAATTAATTTATATAAAAAGACATAAGGGCTTCCAACATTTTACTTATAGGTATATATTTAATACTATGGCAAATATAATTTAACTAATTTTTTACAATAAATTATATGGTACAATTTTAACATAAAAAATATCCAATGAAGATTGTCAAATCATGAATATTATATACTATCTTTGATTAGTTTAGTACATATTTGTAACAAACTTGTATCATAAATATAATAATCTGGTAAAATTTGTATTCAACGTAATTGGGATGTAAGATAATTGTTATTTAACATCGAAAATTGAGTTAATGATTGAAGAAATTATGTATTTGAATTAAGAAATAGTTTAATATTTACAAAAATCTTTTATGGGCTGGATTTTTCAAAATTGTCATATTATTTTTAATATAATATTTATGTAATTAAGTTTATATAAACTATATTTTTTTCTTTCTCCACGGTAAGATCTTTATTCAGCTTGAATGTATATATAAAAACAATAAACATGAAACTGAATATAAAATAGGAAAATTGTGTTAAAAATACATAACATAAATAAACATTTTAGTATAAAATTATTTTCTACTAAAAGATATTAATATCTATAAACAAATAATACAATAAAAAAGTGATCAATTGAAGAGAGACATTAAAAAACAATAATCATTTATAAATAGAAATTATTTAAACTGAAAAAATTGAATATAAAAAACAGTCCTAAGCTTCGACGGTGAGTTTGTTGTGAAGTTTTAAAATCCTATTCAACGCTTGGAGAAGTCGGGCAGAGTTAGAAGGGAAATAGCGTATTATTCTAAACACATATGTCCCGGAATCATCACGGGCATCGGGGATCTTAATTCTAGGGCACAATATCTCGCTGCAGCGGATATCATAATTGCTCTTAAGTTAGTATGATCACTAAATTTTATGTTTTTTTTTGTCAATATTCAACTCCAATTAATAATAATTTTAGATTTGAATATCTATTTATGTTTTGTCTAAACGCAATTACTTTAGAACTGAAATAAATGTATAAGTCAGCACAAAAATAAATGTGCTAAATATAATTTGTTGCATAGTTCGTCAAAAACTGCTTAAGTACATATGTAATCGAAACAAAGTAAACATGCAGAATATGGAGTACGTCTACATCAAAATAGAGTGACAATTGATGTCTTGTATCATCAGATAGTTAAGCAAAACTTATTGTAAATAAAGGGAAATCTAGTTCCTCCGCCGGAAGGGATGATTGAATTAATGAATTGAGATGTTATTGTTCCATGAAGCATGAACAAAACGCTTAAACTTGAAATATGTATACACAAGTTTGTATATTAAATATCTTCTGGCTTCACCTAATCAAAATTCATAGTTTATATACACACATAAATAAACAATTACGTATGTTATATCCAAATATAGGAACATAGTATAATTGCAATATATATATATAAACGCTTTTTCAACTATCCCCATATTGATTTGAATGCACTCCAAATGCAATTCTTTAAACTTTGTTGGATATACAACTAGTTTAGCTGGAGGAACATTAAAGGCTTGATACCATTTGCGTCTAATTAAATAAATTATGTTGCTTCTGTTATAAGGAGATTTTGGGGGATCATTACAATAGAGATAAAAAATAGAGAGTGCTTATTTAGATAAATAAATTAACTTGTCTGATGTCGAGGATGTAGGACCAAAACAAACAGATATTCCATACATATAATTTGATAAATAAATCGGAATCATTCACCGAAAAGCAACCCACGAAACCTTTCATTCATCAAGTTATATTTATAATTTTGGGGGGTCATCGCATAGAGATAAAAAGATATAGAGAGCTTATTCCTTTCAGATGTATCTCTGTGTCAACTATAAACAAATTAATTTGTAATACGTCATCGTAAGCTAAGCATAGAAATAGAATCTATCTCTATGATCAGCTTACGATGACGTAGTACAAATTACTTTGTTTATAGTGGACACACAAAATACAGCTGAACGATGTTTCTCTGCTGTTGAAGGGAATCAGATCTCTATATCTTTATATCTCTATGGGTCATTGACTGCTCACCCATTCAAAATATATATATATATGTTATTGAAGAAAACAAGTTTCCTATGTTTTTAGGGTTCTATGAATGTTTTTAGGGTTCTATGACCGCTGCTGACAGCGGTGGAGATACAGCTTTTGATAAGAAGAGAACTCAAAGACCATTTACTCTTCATTTGGTAAGGTATTCTCTAGGATTTATTTTATCCATCATAAAAGCTCTCAGTGATCTATATGTTGAAAAAATATATAAAACCTGTCTTACCTACCTCTCTTATATTTAAAGTCAACCTTGCTCAAATTATTTTCTCTCTCAAATTTTTTAGTCAAGCTAAATTTGTTACGAGGGTCTAAAATTTGACCTAATAAAACTATTTACTCTCTTTTTTATAACCATATCAGTCATAAAAATTGGTCTGTCATTTCATAAATTGGCTTTTGCCATTTCATTTTTTCTAAAATTTTGTTAGCAAAAGCCATATTAATATTAAAGTTTTCTAACCAAAATGGACTAATTTCCTTCGAGGTTCCAAGGACAACCTTTGAATCTTCCCCCTTCATTGTTTCAATAGAACCACTTCTTAAATCCACAACTTTTGATTGTAATATTTCAGTCCAAACCATTTCCCTTTCAAAAATTGGTGTAAACCAAGAAAAAAGCATTACCTTCCAAAATTATCAAAAATCTAAATAAAACCTTAGAGATTGAACTTTGTTTTAAAATATGAGTCACTCGAGGATTGAAACAAATGAGTTTCATATCAAAATTCTGGCTGGAATATTTTCTTTAATAATAAATATTAAAATAAGCTATAATGCTTATTTTATATCCTGCCGGATGCAATTCTATCGAACCATATAGGCAAAAAAAAAGTATATTGTATATATACATATATATGTATATTTATATGTATATAAAGACTTCCTTAAAATTTGCTCAATCATTTTTAGGTTTTCTGGAATATATGAATTATATATATAGAAATAAAAGTGCCAAGGTTTTCTTAACAAAATTAGTAAATCGAATATTTTAAAGATTAAAACTAACAGGTAAATTTGTTAAAATGTTAGATTTAATAAAATTAATAAAAAACTTGAGGTGAAAATACGTTTTGTTAAAAAGTTCAATGATTCTTTGAAAGTTGACTCATTTTTGGGGGTTCCCAATATTACTACGTTTAAATAATCTGCAAACGCTTCCACCTTAACCTCCACTTTACCCACTTTGATGCCTTTAATTTTTTTTCTATGATAAATATTCTCAATTATAGGATTTTTCCGCGGTACTGAAACAGCACCTGAACCATGAAACATATGAAGGATATACGAATCAGACAAGCACTCATGATCATACTTCAGCAACTTTTTTTATATTAGGCTATTGTATTTAAACATTTATGGAACCTAAAGCTGCAGCAACAAGAGGATACTTTTCATTAGAATCATGAGGTCAACGAACGAAAGAAAAGCTGTTCAAGCACCGTTCAAATGTAAAAAAATGCAAGCTTTAGATATCCTTTTAATAAAAGAAAACGACAACCAACCAAATATGAAACCTACACAAAACAAATAGGGAAAAAACAACATTCCTATATGTTTGATGTTTCTTCTTAATTCAAAAGATCAGATAGCACCACTAATGTGATGCCTAAGCCTGCTTCTTTAAACAAAGCAGTTCCATTCTGGCTTTATTTTTGATACTGCCACACGAACATCATTTTCAACTCTGAGGAGTAGTGACCTGTGCTTGTTTTTTATGTATGTCAGCCAGGCTTGTAGGCGTTCACAACCTTAGCATTTGATGTGAAACAAATTTCGTTCAGACGTTCGTCCGTTCGTTGAAAAAATACCATTGTTTTAATTTGTTCCTATTTCAAATTTGAAGTGCTTATATTTATATATTACAGGGCTGTTTCAATATTCAGAATATATTTTTGACTACTATTGAAAAAACCACTGGGTATCTGACACCCGGCGTCGTGGTTCCATCGTTCATAACAAGAGGCTATTGAATTTTAAAAGCGGAAAATTTGATAGTTATTATTTTTGCAATCATATAAATAATTTAATTAATTTATGAGTATCAAATCAATGGTTAATAAAAAAGAAATATTGAATACCAACCGGGTTTCTCAGATCCGGCTTATCTCAATGGATAAAAATTACTGGAAACACCATTTGAGGGGAAACCGCATGATATATAGATTTTTAGCGCTGAATCCAAATCAGACCTTATCTTCAGCGCAATTAAACTGTTATTGAGATATTTGTAAAAATGGAAGGGTCCAAAATACAACCATTTTTTCTCGCACAAATTAAAAACTAGGCAACAAAATGAATATTATTTTGTATATAAAATTACTTAATCATGAGGAAAAACAAATGTATCTTATCATTTTTCTATAACTCTTAGAACATGAAATAATGAACATGAACAACCAAAAAATAACATTTCACTCATAACTTGAGCGTTCTTTATGTTTTGACTAAATTTTACTTTCTGGATTAAGAATTTAAATTGATAAAACCAAATTTTTATGCATACAATTACATATATGAAACAAAATTGAGCCATATATTATACAAGCATTTATTATATGTTAAAAGATAAAGTTATTCCTTAGCAATTGTTATATTTTTTAATTTGCAAATACCTCAGTAATAATAAACATTGTGCCAATGATAATGTGCCAAAAAAATGTGCGATATCATTTGCAGTTTCCCCTCAAATAGTTTTTCGAACGATTATTATCCAATAAGATAAGCATGGCTGAGAGAACAGATTTTTCTACATTTTTAGCAAGTTCTTTTTCTTTAAATTTAACTAAACTGAATATTATTTTTACTTAAAAAGTTAAAAATAACTTATCATTATTATTGTAAAGTATGAAGATAACATTATGTAAATCAAAAGGATGAACGTCAACAAACAAAATACGTTCGTCCGTTCATTTATGATCCGTTCAAGTGTTTGATTTTGAAAGTTCGCTCGTTTTTCTGTTCAATTCACACCCTGATGTCAGCGCAGAAAGGGTCTTTTCGCAAAGATATGTTGATGCAAATTGGTGGCAACATTAGAAAATGATGCGTATTCAGTTGCGACTGACATCCAGAACTCTTTCAGTGACAATGGTTTTGCGACCCTCAGAAATCATCTCGCGACCCCGAGGTTGAGAATGGCTGCTCTAGAGCTAAATCAGCTACCAGAAATCTTAGGAATTGTAACATTGGTCATCTGTTTGGCTTCCCAAGTTAACGTGAGTAAACAATATGGTTCAAGTGGTTGAGTGTTCTAAGGAACGGGCTTAGATCGTGTATTCGCTTTTATCTTGGATCCAAGACTCGACTTTAATTCGTAATCTTGGATCCTTCGCCTCAATAATACGAATAAAACAATAAAATAATCCTTTTTGAGTCTTAATATAGTTCGTGTATAATATTAAATAAATTTAAATATGTAGAAATGGGAATACCTAATGATATTGAGAGGATCAGTACAATCGGCAATATATTTCTACTTAAAATATCCTCCAATTTGAATCTTGATTGAATGATCCAGTTTCTAGCGTACTATATCGATTTCTCGAAATTGAATTATACATTCTGCTCCCACGCAAGTGAAATTACTTAAAAAGTATATTAAAGAAAAATATCTACATATTTTACGTCTTTAAATCTGTATATTTGATTGGACAAAGTTTGCTTACGTCTAATGACAGTATTTACACATTATATTATATACAGATTTTTAAGACAACCAAAATTTTATCATACTTGCATACTTTCTTTCGGAGTAGTTTTTATCCAAATTTAATTTTATAATTTAAATTCGGTAAAAAGAAAGTTTTATGAAATTTGAACTTGTTAAAATAAAAAATATATAGGTAGATTTAAAGGTAATATTTGGATAAATTAATTCCTATTCTTATGATTTGATTAAAAGTTAAGTTTTACCGAATCCCTACTCTGGAAATTTGATGGAGTAAACTTTTAAAAAAACGAAATTATATCGCGGGCATAGTATTTTTCTTGATTTCATTTTATTTGATCAATTGAATTTGATATGAATGAACGTCCCTAATGGCAAAAGTATATATATATATTAAGAGATTTATTGAACCACTTAACTCATATTTTGGTCAATTGAAAAAAGTTCATTCTGAGTATTGTTACATTTACTTTTGATCCATAATATATATTCTTAAACTATCGAACCCTAAAATTAACAGGTTTTTTTTTTTTTTGGAAAAACGTGTTACTCGTATGTATAAAATAAAAGTGGATTTACATTTTCATTTGAGTATTTATTCTTATAACTGGCATAATTGAATTTTATTGGGATGAGTACACATTTTTTTCAAAAAAGTATTTATATATATTAAAATATGTATGTCAAAAATATAATAAAAATAGACTGACCATGAATTATATCACATTTTATGAAACTTTTTTGGATTCCTTTTTTTCAACTATATTACTATTGTGATCAAAATGTTTGTCCATTGCTGATATATTCTTCTTCTTAGATAAGTAGTGCTGTTTAAAATAATTAAAGAAGAGTCCAGTGAAGGGTATTACGATGCTGAGAGACATAAGACTAATCTGCCAGGGATATCCGCAGTCTACCACTCCAAAAAACACAACGGAGCTCTTAGAGATCACCATAAAAAACTGAAGAATTTGCATAGAGGTGAGATATTTCTTCCACCAGAGGTAGGGTGAGAGGGCGGGTCCTAAAGAGGCCAGGAAGTAATAGGAGTACATGAAGACGTGAACGAGAGCGTTCAAAATACCCCCAAAGGTTTCGTGACCCCCAGGAGCCCATCGAAGTAGGATCCAGGTGCAAAACGGCATGGTGGAGTGATGGAAAATATGGAGAATGGAGACTTGAGAGTTCTTCTTGCGGAGAACGAAGAAGAAGGTATCCGCAAATTCAGTGAGTTTGCTGAAAAAGTACCACCAGACCAGTCCAGCCATGTGCATTGGGAGGGAGTCCGGATCTGAATCCATTTCAACGGTTGGCATACTACAAAGAAATGATGAAAAGAGAGTGTAGTGACGTCAGCTAAGGTCATGGAGGAGGAATCACTTTATTCAACTAATATATTTTTAACATTATTTTTCAATTTTAAACCTTAGATTATTATCATTGTATGGGACATTAATTATTTGTTTTCAGTATTTATTTACTCTCCTCGTTGAGAGCCGTAAAATAAACGAGAGAAAAAACTTGAGTCCTTCAGGTTTATGGATATCAAAATCGCTAGCCAACTTTTTAATGGAGGTAGCACATCTCTTTGAAGAAATTAGTTGTAGTTTCATTTAAATAAAAGAGGGATAATTCATTGAAAAATGAAAAAAAAAATCTACCATGTAATGCACGTGGACTGCTCACCAACCCAAGTGATGAAATGGCATTACTTAAGCATAGTAATATTAGGTCTACCATTGTTCAGTACCTTTGAGAATAGTCAATATATAGCGCACCTAACGACTACATATGAAGCTTGCATGGCATCCTAACAAAATGCATATTTTACTTTAAGAAAGTTTCAATAACCACATTGTATTGACCACATTGTCCGCTGTCAAATGGACCAGGAAGAAATGACCCAAGATAAAAAAGAAAATGATGACGCAGAAGGGAAAATGACCAAAAAGTATGGGTAAGCAAGTATTTTCATAGAATACAGCTAAGAATTGTACAATACTATTTCGCAAAAAAAAAAATTGATAATAGCATAATTATATTTCATTTCCATGATGATTTCATTTAATTTGCTTTTGTCAATACAAGACTCACCTAAGCTATAGTGTCTAGCCCAGCCATAGATCAATCCATAGTAAAAGAGCCAAATGCTGAAGCCGACTTGGAAGAGGTTGTAGAGCCGCATGGGCCATTTGAGCTCAAAGGGAGCTCTGTTTTTCATAAAGGCGGGACCGAGAACTTTAACAATGAGTAGGTAGCTCAATATGATGGCGACTGTGGCTTGACGCTGGACATGAGGGCCCAGTCGTCCACTCGCTTGTCCCTTTGAGACCATGCATAATCCGTATAACTCTGAAGGGCCTCCATCATTCTTACCTAATAAATGGTTGGGAAGAACTATAATTAAATGAAATTATATAAAATTTAAAGCTGTGTCTACCTTTTCTAAGTCCTCTGCAAATGAACGCCTAGAATTCCTGTTGATAAAGAAAACACAAAAAGGATTAAAAAAGAATATCAGTACTAACTTGAACTCAGGAATAGTCCTTCAATACTGGAATAAATAAATCAGGATCATTGACATAACCTTAACATTAACAAAGCCTTTCGTTTATGAGGGGGATTTCCATAGCAAAAATAGTATCTGGCAGAAATATATATTTTTATTTTCTACATGATTTACAATAGAAAAGGCATATATTAATTTTTTTTTAATATCGACTCAATCCGATAGTTTAAGAGACAATAATGTCCCTTTTTCTTATAATATTTCTCATTTTATATTGTAAATTATTCATAAAATAGAAGTTATATGAGGCAGATTATTTATTTACTCAAACTTTACGTCCAATAAATGAAAGTTTTTGTAAATGGAGAGTAACGTCACACAAAAACGTCATCACTTTTCTTCCAAAATGCATACTTTTTATTTGTTTCGCATATTTAGCCTTTTTGGCTGATTTGTCTGTTAATTTAGTAAATTTTTCCGCATATTTCTGGGCATAACCGACATTATTTTGTTCCTACAGTCCTCCACATCACTCTCTTTAATACAATGGAAATATATATATTTGAAACACAAAGTTCAAATACATGTTTATTGATTGCTCACAAGCTTCGTTAAAATAATAATAACGAAAACATATTTGGCATCACTACAAGTTTGAAAAGAACATAAGTCACATTGATAGACTCTGCAAAGAGAATGATTAAAAAATAGCATCTCATTTTCGATTGACGACATGCAGGGCAAAAAATGAGGGGCTTTATCCTTTGAAGATTATATTTGAAAATCATATTTATTCATTATTTGAACATTTTAAAACTACTTTTAACAATAAAGATAACTCCTCGATAGTGTCATAACCAAAAGATACCGGACTAATTTTAGGGGAGGTAAATCCAATCTAAGAGCTTAACAAATAAAAAAGCAAAATAAATTGTTAACAATATAATTATTATTTTTCCAAATTTATTGGATGTCAGTGTGGCTAAGCAAATCGTGAACAGGATTTTAATGCATTGTAGCGACTGCAATTTGAATTTTCCTGCCTTATTAGTTATTACTCACTGGACAAAAAGAACAGACAAACACAAACAGCTTTTGTTTTGAATGCATTGTGTTTTGGCAAACGACGGTGACAATGGAGGAGAAAAGGATTCGGGTATCTGCCTTGCTCGACGCCCAAATGGACTTCAGGAAGATTGCTGAGCTCATCCCCTGCTCCTTGAGGCTCATTTCCAAGATCAAGAAGCTCAAAGATGAGGGACAATACCTTGGAAGGAAAACTGGTAGTGGTGGGCACAACAGGAAGAGGACGGCGGAGTTCCTGGCCAACCTCTCGGACACCATTGAGGCCTCCCCACCACCAGCATGAGGAAGCATGCCAAGAATCTCGGGGTCAGCAAGGACACCATCAGGAATGCTGTTCAGGACTTGGGCCTGGTGTCTTATGTTTGTAGACGTCGTCAGGCTTCTCTCGGATGCCAGCAAGGAGACCAGGGTCATCAAGGGCAAGAAGCTTCTCACCTGGAAAAGGCATCAAGCCCGGATTGCAATCCACTTCACTATGGCATCTGGGGCGTCGTGGAGAGAAAGGCATGTAGCATCCCCCATGCCAGTGTGGATGCCCTGAAGGCTGCCGTTGAGAAGGAGTGGGCCGAGATGTCCGTGGACTTCATTGTCAAGGCCTTCAAGCCCCGGATCGAGGCCATGCTGAAGGCCAATGGTGGTCATTTTGAACTATAAGGTTACTATAAGTTGGATTAATAATGTTTTAAATCTCTGTGCCCTACCCCTGTACTTATTAAGAATATTGATGAAGTTTGCCTTTGTCTTTTCTGTTCACGATTTGCTTAGCCACACTGTAGACTATTGCTTGAGCAAAAAAAAAGAAAGAAGAAAACTTGCAAAACTGAAGAAATGAAGAGGTTTTGTTTATTATTTCGTTGAAACATTGCGTGTTCTTTTAGATATTTATAAGTTGAGATAAAAGCATTATAATTTAACAAACCTATATTATAATTATTGTATACAAAATATTATTATATAAAGTCGGTAGGTTATAGGACATTAAATATGAATTGTATGACTACTAATCATGAATACAAAAAAAATATGTTGCATTACAAATATATCTTGATTGATTAATTATTTGTTATATGCAAGTTAACACCTTATAAACCGTCAGTAGAAGGAAACTTTTAAACTTCTTATAAAATCGAAGTACATGTGCGGACAACACCATAAGCTCTATAATATAAATTAATATGTAATCTAATTCATGGAATCCATTAGAATAATCTCATAAAAATAATTATCCATCATATTTATATTTTTTCCTCTCATTTTTCAGTAAAGTGATAAAATAAATTTTGTTAAGCAATCTAAATTATTTTAAAGTAAACTACAACTAAAACAAATTGTGTATTATTATTTAAAAAAAATGTATCAAAATACTGACATTTATTTTGAAGTTAAATACAAGGTACAATAACACACAAAGACAACTTAAAACAAAAGGATCAATTTTCCAATCTAATCACTATGTGGTAGTTTTTCAAAAACTAAGGTAATAAAAAACTTGTCATTATTGAAAACTATTGAACAACTACTTAATGATTGTTTAGCTTCAAATGTGTAAAAAATCAAATATCTTTTTGTGATTTTCATGTAACATTTATTGTTTGTTTTCTACTCGGAGCCAAAATGCTAAACTACAAAGTTAAGTTTTGATTATGCAGTTGATTTGGGTTTTATGTATTGATTTATGTTATTGGCTTAATAAACACATTTAAAATTCCAGCTAGTAATAACTGATAAGGATAAGATAATGCGATAATGCATTATTTGTCCGTGGGGAGGGGAGACTATCGATAATAGATAAACAATTACTTCTCCATTAAGCAATAATGATACAACTTATATAAATTATTGCTAATAGCTCATTTAATTGCAGCCAGTAACCACTGCAAATTGTTTTTTGGCTAATTAATATGGTATAACACTATATATATATATATATATATATATATAGATATATTACATAGATAATAGTATTATGGATTGTTTTGTGACTGAAAGAACAAAACTATTTTGGAAACATGGAAAATCGATTTATTGTTTTGTAAAACAAATTTTAATCGTAGAAATCGTTAGTTTTGAGAATTGTATAATGGACAAAAAGTTTAAAAGTAATAAAAATATTAATTTGTATGAGCATTCTTATATAGTCCCAAGAGTTATTAATATTCAATGTAATAAATTAATAAGTACTTGTTGCATATATATTATATGAATTTGTATTAAAAACATGTTCAAATAGAGTTTAGTCGTCTTCTTGATTTGCACTTCCTCGTTGAAAGATGACAAAAAAAACTCCTTATTGTGGATTTTATAGCCGTATTCCGTTCAAACGTGTAATATATTTCTAAGAAATTAAAAGTAATTATACGATTTTCCTGTATAAAACACACATAAATAAAAACTGATGAAACGTGAGTATGATTGTAGATTTGAAATATAGCAGAAATCATATGGAAGGGTTCTGAAAATTAAACCCTGGTCAATCATGCACTTTACAAATAACAAATGCAAAATAAAACAGCTAAAAAAACTATATTTTCATGAATATTTGAAGCAAAAATGTATATAAAAAATAAAATACATAGTTAAAATTTTTAATAACAAATAAAATCAATGCACTATTGTGCCTCATTGATTAAAAATGGGCCAAATTAGTGCTACAAAATATAGATTAAATAAGACATACAGAATCAATGTCCTAATTGGAATAGTTTTTAATATCTAACTTTTGATACATTCATTCCTTGAGCATGAGGAGTTTATTTATCTAATTACAATTAATATGTTAAATCGGAGGAATTCATTTAAATATCGTGGATTGAGGCCCAAAAATTGTTTGCTCTAAGGCAGTGGT
>CP045891.1:4159067-4175816 GCA_013387185.1 Caligus rogercresseyi
ATAACATCACTTCAATTTACTTTCTAGATATTAATGAATGATGTTAAACTTATATAGTTGACTCCCTGCTTTAAAAAAAACCCTTTCAAGTTGTTAAAATGCAGCTCGTGAAAAATTAAGTTTGTAAGAAGTTTTGTTATTTGTAGGGGATTTAGGAACGTGTTTTCTTGTTTTTACCTTACAGCATTTTGGGATTATAGATTTTTGCCAAGTTTTCATGGATATTACTGTTTATATAAGATATAAATTGTTTGGCTAAAAGAATGAATGTCACAATTATTTTGCATTAAGTTCCGTAGTAAGGATTTTTTTTGACAGATATTATATATATATGCATACACATTTAAACCAAATTGGAATAGAAGCATTTATAGGTGTTTTTTGAGAACTTTAGCTTTTAGTTATGATAATTGCCTAATAGTTCTACCTTTAAACATTTTAGGCCCTTTAAATGGTTTAAAATTGTTGCATATAATTGTGATTCTTCATAATTATTTAAAATTACCAAAGCTCCTCGATGTAAGTTGATACATATTAATTTAAAATGTCCGAAATCTAATGACTGTGGAAGAATAAAGAAAAAGAGACAAGGAAAAGGCTTTAGTGATGCCATATATTAGCAAAGAATAGAAAGCGTCACTGGATCGCCAAAGGCCTAATATATTTTTGGGGTGTATAATTACTTTTGGATGTGCATAACTGCCAGAATTTGATAAAAAATACAGAGACACAAACACTTAGAACAGTTAGCTCACACAGTTTATTGTTAATGTGATTTCTTAGGTTTATTTTGGATTTGTTTACTTTATGTCATAAAAATATGAAAAATGTAATCTTCACTTTAATTCTGACCAATTTCATTTTGTAATAACTAAAATTAAAAGTGTCTTATTTTGTACCATCCCAAAACAAACCACATATTCCTTCACCACATGCCTCTTTACTTTGTCTAATTCAACTTAGAAAACTGAAGAATCGAATTATGAGGAGTCTTTATTTATTTTAATGAAAGTCATTTGAGTTTAATCATCCTAATAAAGAATACTTCTCTATTGCTATTTTTTTGTAATGTCTCAGAAGGTATTATATATAAACAGTGGAATAAAGTATTTCTAAGAGGGTGAGGATTAGTTAGATCGCCAAAGAAAAACAAAATTCAGAATGCCAATCGATTTTCATAAAAACACGATAAACGAAAAGCTTAATGCCTAACATTTTTGAATTTATCAGTTTATGAATGTTTATTGATTTGCAAATTTTCATTTCATCTCTTGTATAAAAAGAAAAAAATAATTATATATAAAATAAATAATAATGATAAACTAACAATCATCTTTTAGGATTGGGATTTTGTAGTACTATCCAATTTTATCTCTTTGGCTCCCCATTCCTTTTGTTAATGATGATTTCAAAAAAGTCAATTGGAGTCAGCTTATGAATGTACTTTGATTTTTCACCTACGCAGAAACTCCTGAGACTTTTATGTCGAACGTTATTAGTTTAAGAAAAGGAGTGTAAAATATTTTAAGAAGACGCGTTTGTTTTATGATTGCCGGGATCATATCACTCGGTGTCGTTCAGCTGTGAATATCAGCTATCCTGAAGAACACAAAATGTCTGTTGTCCTGGGTTTAGATCAGGGGGGGGGGGGGGGCAGCAGAATCAAGTAAACAAAGAGAATATTTCCAATAATAAAAATCAAAAAATGTGACATCATCACTTAGACGATTTGACTGTATATCTAATACCTACCATCTAATAAATAACAATGTGCTTAAATATTTAATAATATGGTGGCTAATATCGATGAAGCCACACAACCTTGTATAAAATTTATATAAAAAATAAGATTTTTATGACTCTATGAAACTACATTCACATGATTTCAGCAACAAAAATTGAAATTGGTTTAATAATAAGTTATTTGCATTAGATTTTCAATTTTCAGGCCGAAACGGAGCCAATTTATAACATCTGAAAAGGTTTGATTATTTATATTTTTCACTAGTCCATAAAAGTAGTAGTCCTTTCTATCAAACAGACAAAAGATATGAGAGAAAAGAAAGAGAATATAGATATTTTAATGCCATAAATCATAACAAATCGATAATGTGACGTCATGTGTGACATTTCAGTTTATCTTTTCTAATCAGAGGAATCTAAACATTGCGTTCTGTGCATCTTGTATTATATATTACCTTTGGGTTTAAATCCATATTATTTACGAATCCTAAGAATACATCATTCCAATATTAGCTATAAATATCAATAAAATAAGTCTTCATGCTCTAAGTCAGGGATACCAGGGTGAAATCGGTCAGGGGGCCGGACTGTTTTCAAGTGGGACCTCGGGGGGCCAAATTACCGGTACATTTTTGGCCTTGCAACACTAAACACTAAACAAAAGTAGATTTAAATTTGTTTATATTGTTTCATAATATTATTTATTTATAAAAACACTTCTCAACCACTAACTTAACGGGCCAAATGAGATGCCCATTCGGGCCGGTTCCGGCCCGCGGCCGCCACCATGGCACCACTGCTCTAAGTCAACATCTCCTCATTGCATCAATGAGGAGGAAGCACCCTACCACTTCTTCATCTATAACTCCCACATACTAGGTGGAAGATAAGGTAACTCGAGGGAGATATTGGGTATCGAAAAGGGAGGGTTATATTTAAAAAGATTTCAAATTTAAGACACTTTTAATCATATTTTTATATATTAAAAACAATAGTTCCTAGATAAGTCACTACCGGCTCATATCGGATTAAGTTCCGGCGAGATTGATCTCTTTTAGAAGCTAAACAAACAAATAAACAAGTTTTCAAGCTGAAAGAATAATTATTTGGGGTGTAAACTCATCAATTAAGATAAGTAAGTTGGCATTCTCGGACAATAAGACATACCAAAAGTAGAAAAGAAGGGTTACCAACTAAAATAATAATGTTTATTGATGCGTTTGAGAGAAGTACCATAAAATCATAAATAATTTTACACTTAAACATAATGAAAATCCATACATTCGTATGTATTTAGTTTTATTTTAATGCCTATGCAGGGGACTACAAGTTTTATATTTGATTGAGGAGGGTATATTTTCTAACAAAATTCACTATGAATAAAAACCAAATTCAGGAAACAAACAACAACTTTGATATGAAAGAGGGGGATGAAAGCTTTTATAATACGATTGACTGAAGGATGATGTCATTGTTAAAAAAATATCAATCTTTGTTACGACGTTCTTAACAATTGAGGCAGTGAATGAATAGATGAAAAGCAATAATTTAGTATTTTTATATTTATATATTTGTGTTGATGTGGTTCAACCATGATTTATATGGTTTTTAATTTTTTTTTGTGTGTGTGAGACACTTTCTGTGTTCTAAACTATGCAATGAATATATATATTCGCCTAATGTTAGTATGAAAGCCATATAAATAAATGCCTTGATATCTAATGTTGACTAAAAGAAAACAGAATTTTATTTATTTAAATAATTCCCCGTCGCATTTAAGGACTGTCAATTTCTTCTTTCAGGTCCTTTGCAATGACGGGAGGAGCTGTGTGCAACTTGGACGTAGTGGGAAAGAAGATTCCTCACTCCCATCTTCCCTTACACCAAGGAAGCGTTTCTCAAAGTCTGTTGGGGGCGGAGCTTCCCTGCTTAGTTCATAGAACGCACGAAGCTCTTCCTCAGGGAACCATCCTGGTGGATCCGGAGATAATACGGAGAATCCCATGTATCTGTTAATGGGGGGAGGGAAATATATTAAATGCTTTGATTTTCCCTTCTTGAGGTAAGCAGCATCAAGGATTACTATATACAAGTGTTACAAAAATTCAACTAGGTTATTGATATATTTATATTGGCTTTTAAAAGAAGTGCTGTGACGTCACTATGGAAAAGTACGTCATCATCACTTAAATATACAAATATTAACCCTAGAGTAAGGATGGTTAATCATGTGAGTAATGACGCCAGAGTCAGAGATTCCATTGTTTTATTTGTACCATTAAATAATGAAAATTTAAAATATAATAAACCAATTGAATTATGGTGGCACCTCTAGTTAGTCACCTTGATAGGATCTTACTCAGCTAAAGCTATAATTGGAATCCAACAGGCTGCGATGAAAATGAGGAAGAAAATGAGACCGAATGCCCAATTGGGCCATGGCATCTCTGTCGTTTTCCACTGTCCTTATCCCATACTTCATATCCCGAGCCTTGAAAAATCATTGAAGGAAGGATGTTGCAAGAATTGCTAGCATTGCCACAGGTGCCAGGTATTTCCAACAAAGTTGCCAATAAATGGATGGTCGTGAGCCGGTCATTGATTCAATATCATCTGAGAACCTGGAAGTAATAAAACATATCCAATTGATGTATAACCACCTAACTCGACTACAAAAAAAAATGTTCATTTTATCGTAGAACAAATTATTCATTCAACATTATCAACCACAAAATATAGTTTTTGTAATAGTTATATATTATATGTGTATGAATATATTTATTGATCCATTTTACAAGTTTTTATAAGAGTTTTTATAAGTGGCATAATAATAGAACCATCGAAAACATTATTGAAATAACTGAATTATTTTACATTATTATGTTATAGTCTCATAATTATAAGTAAAGAGGAAAGTTAAGAAAAAATATAGTACGAAACTATTTATCATCTAATTTCTTCTACGAATAAAGACTAATAAATCAGTATAGCTACGGAAGAATAGATATTCCTTTTTGGCACAAGGAAATGGCAAACAATTAAAACACCATATATATATATATATATATATATATATATATATATATATATATATATATATATATATATATATATATATATATATATATATATATATATATATATATCCAATTGACAAATAAATGTCTTAAAATTACTTTTTAACTCCATAAACGTAAGAGATCGCTGTGCATTCAGAGAACGCGATGATGAGTAGAGGAATATTTCCTGCAAAGTTGTCGAAGAGTGTGAAAATGTAGTTTCCGATGCTATTTGCAAAACTGAGCGAAATGAGGAAACAAATCACGCAAATTACTCCTGTAATGATTTCCTTTCGAATGTTGGGACACAACTTGACATCGATGATCCCTTGAACAACGCCTTGGAGCGTCCCAAACTGAGAGTCCAGACCCAGCGTGAAAAGCATCATGAAGAACATGATGGCCCAAAGATTGCCCATAGGGAATTGATTCACAGCCTCAGTAAATAAAATGAAAGCCAGGCCAGTTCCACTTGCAGACTGAATAAAAAAGAAAAGATTGCAAATGAACATATTTAAAATAAATATTATCCAGCTTTTCAAATAACTTACGAATTAGAGGATTCAATTATTGCTTTCAATTTCATTTTAGAACTTGTTCTCTAAATCAAAATACGTAAGAGACAGGATAGTCCAGAGTACAGGGTGTACATGGTAAATTGGAACTATTTTAAACATCATCCAGATCCATAATGTGGATGTCTGGGGTTTCATCATACTAATATAAAAGGTTGCGTGAACATTACACTAGAACTTCAACCACAATTCTTTTGACAATAAACAATAGCCATCATGGAACAAGCAAGGAGGGACGCCATCCTCGAATTGGCTCGCGCGGGACACAAGCCCGCTGCTATCTACAAGCTGCTCAACTACTCCAAGACCACCGTGTGCCGGGTCTTCAATGCCTGGGAGGCTGAGGGGAAGGTCTGCCGCAAGGCCCACAACATGAGAAGTGACAAGATCCACACCCCCGCTTCCTCGCAGGCCTCGAGAAGTCCATCAAGGCATCGCCGGGACTTCCTTGTCCAGGTTGGCCAAGAACCATGGAGTGAGCAAGCAGCTGGTCTCCAAGGCTGTGAATGAGGACCTCGGGTATAGGTCATACCGAATGGCCAAGCAGCACATCCTCATGGCATCCATGAAGGCCACCAGGCTCACCAACGGCAAGCGTCTCCTCAATGGCCTGAAGAGCCATGGAGGAAGAATCATCTTCTTCTCCGACGAGAAGAACTGGACTGTCGATAGAAGCTACAACGTTCAGAATGGCAGGTGGCGGGCCAATGAGAGAGAGGAGGTCCCCGCGGTCTTCACCATAAAGTTCCCGGCCTCCGTGATGACCCTGGGTGTCATCTGCAGCACCGGTGAGGTGATGCCCCCTTCTTCTTCAATACCAAGGAAAGGGTCAACGCGGAGAGGTATTGCAAAGTCATGGAGGAGGTTGTCATCCCCTGGATGAAGGATAAGGCCGCTGGGAGGGAGTTCATCTTCCAACAAGACTCAGCGCCCGCACACATCGCCCTCAGGACCACCATTCTCTTCAACTCTCACGGCATCACATTCTGGGATCGGAACACCTGGCCCTCCAGCTCGCCCGACCTCAATCCGTGTGACTACTACTGAAAGGGGAAGTTGGAGAGGGGGGGTGTGCAAGGTCAGCCGCAACAGCATCGAGGCCTGAAGAACTCCATTACGAGAGAGTGGAATGCTGTCGATCCCGCGGAAGTCATTAGGGCATACAAGTCTTTCAGGGGCACGATGGAGTAGATGGTGGCTGCTGAGGGAGGGCATATTGAATAAATGTCTTGTTTAATACCATGTATAACTTTCCATATTGTCAAATACACTCCAAATGCCCTTTTTATCAAGCTGGTTGAAGTTTGAAATAGTTCCAATTTATCATGTACACCCTATATTGATATACAGGGCATACGCTTGCATGTAGAGACTGACCCTCATAATCAGTAGAATCTATTTTATATTCTAACTAAATTATACGTTTGCCTGCAAGCCTTACCAAACACCAGATTTAAAAGTATAAATAAACCCAATCATAAATAACACGCAAGTTGGCTTATAAATTATACATATGCATAAGTAATTAAAATATTATGTTGCAGTACTGGATAATCATTATCAAAATTAACATATTTAATGACAATCGAATAAATTTATTTTTATTTAGGGTAATTATTTGTATCCAACCGTTGACAAGTTCCTAAAATAGACTTACAACCAATAAAAACTGGTCGGAATAAGGGCGATATTAAACTCATATTTTTGTTTAATTCTAGGCTTTTCAATTGTGAATTAAAATCAATCTTATCCTATTTTAGAATTATATTTTTAAAATGTATACTAATCCTAATGAAATGATGTACTTTTCAACTCAACCCATTTCAAGACAGCTTAATATCGATAGGATCAGATGATGGCAATGCCAATTCCTGTATATATCCGTTATAATATCATACCATAAGTCTCTTTTGTGAATAACTGTTTCATTAAAAGCATTTTTTAATGCAGCAATCTTTTTTTCTAGATTTGAAAAAAGCATCTTCTTTTTATGGCCCGCAGTGCCAATCTATTGAAAGGGTTGTCCCACCTTATCGAGTTCCCTTTCCAAGTCGCACATAGGCCAGGTCACATTTTGAAATTCCCAAATTCTGCCACGTAGAGTTGAACGATGGAGTTATCGGGGATTGAGACGTTGGTGGTGTTATACGTATCCAAGAGCATCTGTTCAGCCTCCTTCAGACATGTTTTGTGAATGAGTGTGGCCTTGTAACCTGAGAAGGAAAAATATTTTAAAGTATGCTGAATAGAATAAATATTACATGGCCGAACTAGGCATAAAAAAATACAAACTAGGGTTCCGATGGTTCTGATCCGATAAAACATCGAAACATTTTCAAAAATTTGGTTATTCTAGACATCTCATTCTATAGCTCGCTTTTCGCGGTAAATGTTAACATGAACCCTAGTCTGAACTTAAAAATTGTCCAATTCTTTTTAAAACTAAAACATATCAAACGAAAATAAAAGTTAGTTTAGAACATTTGTATTCTTTTCAACTTATTTATCGAAGCCTTCTTGTTCTACAGAATTCAAAATGCTTCAAAAACGGATTACTTACTAATGAATTTAATGCTCTTTACTTGATAGGTACATTTTAACAAAAGAGGATTTGAAGTGGTTTCGGTCCTCTGAATCTTTTGAAATGGTGATCCCTAAGTTGGCTTTTTACTCTTTTTTAATTAATAGCATTGATAAAATAGTATGGGATTCGGATTTATTATAGTTGTGAATGTAGGGATACCTGAGGTTATATTGGATTACGATTATTAGTATCCCAGACTCGTCGACATTTAATGGAGAGGTAGGAACGAATAAGAGGACTCGCGAGGTATACGTGCGACCAGTTTAAGGGCTATATTACGAACAGTATAAATAACATGGTATGTAAGAAAAGGAAACCCGTAGAGCAATAGCTGGGCGCAGTAACAGTACAACTGACCGGCCTATGACGTCAGTTAAGTATTGAGGTGTTGGTGTGACGTCATATACACAATATTTATCAATAGATGTTATAATCAGAACTTAGTATCCAACCACTATTTTATATAATATACGGATGATTTACGACCTTTCCAAACATCTTAATTATTTTGAAATTACAGTTTGAAACCATTATGACGTAATCAAATTAAATTTTATATTTGATAATATACAACTGGGCCCTTGTTTACAATTTAAAAAAGTTTGAAGTATGGATTAAATATATGAAGATTAACAAAAATAAAATCCTTTCAAAATATATTTTTAAACCGCTTTTATTGCTGCGAACATATTTTATTATTTGCTATAGGGTTCGATTTGCCCGAATATGTATATGTAATTGTAGGCCTTACCCATGATGGCGAAAATGACGATCCCTGCAAACATGGAGGTAAAGCAATTGGTGAATGCGACTATGAGTGCGTCTCGAGTGCAGTTGTTGTTGACAGGGTTGTAGGAAGCGTAGGCTATGAGGCCACCAAATGCCAGTCCGAGTGAAAAGAATATCTGCGTCCCTGCCTCCAGCCACACGATAGGATCTGCCAATTTGTGCCACTATGCAAAAAGTAAATACATTTTTAAGATGTGAAGTAAACATTGAAATAAAAAATAATATTAATTATTATAATAGTAATATTTTCGATCAGCAATAAAAATTCTAAATCTAAAATCAACTCAATGTCATGCTTATGAAGAATTTTCATATACATAACCAAATCCTTCCTGCTTTGACTTGACTTCGAAAAAATATTTATGTATTCCAATTTTGTATACTATCGTATAACATTGGTTTTACTCTTTTAGAGTTTGGGACTGATCGGATAGATAAAACTGAATGAAGATATCCAATTTCGATAAAGTGAACATCAAATAAAGATTATCTAATTAGAGCAATAAAACCACACCAATTATATTATCATGATCCCTCTAAATAAATGAAATACATTATTGTCGGGTCAGCATGGCCGTGTGTTGTTTATATTGTGTGTGAAATAGTATGAACGCAGCTATTGTTCCTCAACTCCCTTTTGAGTCGTGAATTGATGCGTTGTTTTTATTTATTTACAGCCAAAATAACAAAAACTATTTGCCCCCTTGAATCAATTCACATAAAGCGTTAAAGTAAAGTAGCGCATGCAAGGAAAAAGTAAACGGAAAAAAATGGCCAAAATTTTGTTTATTTTCTTTAACGTTAGATGTCGCTAGACCATGAAATTACGTCACAATCCTATTTAAAACCGGTTTAAAGGGATTAAGTTTGAGGATTTGAAATATATCAAATCACTACAACATTGTGCGAGTCTCAAAATATAAAAAATAAAAGGATTTGTTAAAGAGCTCTAGTATCAAAGCGCCCCTTACGGACAAAAGAAGAACTATAATTTTGGCCAATTCCTTTTGGGAAAAAGGAAGAGTTTTATGTTATGCATGCGCTACTTTACTTTAACGCTTTAAATGCACAAAGTCTACCAAATGCTAATATAATTAAATTTATAATCAACTCTGAGATATGCATTCAAATTCCTCGTCTTACCTTCGGCTTGAAGAGATGAAGGATCCCGTGTTCCATCCCTCAAGGGTCACAGCTCTGAAGAAAAATATAACAAGTACCACATAAGGATAAATAGCCGTGATGTAGATGATGATCGGACTCTCCGTGATGCCCTTGATGATGCAGAGGTACACCAAAATCCAGGAGGACAGAAGGCAAGCCGTTATCTTCCAGTTCATGGAACTGGAGTCCTCAATGTTGTCCGCGATATCCAAGGTATTTCGATACCAAAAGTATTGGGTTGGACTGCTCAACTATTTGTTAAAAAATAAAATCATTATAATGAATTTTCAAATTACCATGTTTCAGTCCAAGTTTTCTCTTTTATTTGAAGCATTTATTATTATTATTATATTTATAATAATAAATCGTTCCTTTATAACAAATATAAATCGGAACATCATCAAAAAAATGAAAAAATTATATAATTAAACTGAATAAAAATAAAACAATTCTTAAATTACTTGCACACTTTTTTTAAAGATTATAATATGACTTTTTAAAGACATTTTGTAGTTCTTCCGGGTTTTGTATGATATAAAAAATGACTTTTAGATTATATAAGTACATTCAATTATCCTGAAAAGTTCTAAGCTTTTCATTTAAATCTTCATAAGTTGTATACGAACAATTGTGTATGATTTTTTTAATGCATTTATAATACAATGACCTCGTACATTTAGGCTTTCTAATACATTCGAGAAAAAAATATTATGAATGTGTATTTTGTAATCAACTTTACAAAATGTATCTGATAGAATATATATGTGGCTTTTAGTTTCATTGATTACATTGTTTGTATTTTGTAAATATTGAAGAATATAAGAAAGTTAGTTAGAATGATTTGTGTAGTAAGCATATAGTTTAATTATGTTTTTAATACGTCTCAATCAAATGGTTTGATTTAAATATTTGACAAAGTCTCTAAGATGTCCATAATTTTCGTGTAAAAAGATAGAATAAAGAAACTATTCATGTGTTAAGGTAACCAACAATTAAAATGAATATTAGTTAATGATCATAGATAAGATTAAATTAAATTTTCAATATAATATTGTTATAAGTAACCATAAAAATAATAATTCGGAATATTAATCATAAAAACTTAAATACATAGTTAAAAGTATAAAAATAAAACTACATTTTGCATAACGATTTATCTGCTCGACTAAAGCAAGGTATCGGTTAAACTTTTAGGCAATTCATCTAGATACATCCATTATGGAGGAAATATAATACCTTTTTTTCGTATTTGTTATATTTAAAAAAAATAGTGTTAAAGAAAAAAGTAAAGCAATAAAGTACTAGATTTTCACAAAGGTGAAGGTCGTTCAAAGTTCCTGTCGGACCTCTGGATTTGTAATGGTCTTAATATGTAAAAAGTATTTTTATTATAATAAGTTTAAGGTCAATATTTTGCTGGCAAAGCGTTCTTAATCTTTTTAGCTCACTTTTTCTCTGGCTTTTTATGACTATAAGTCATCTTGGATATCCTAACTACCTAAGAACCATTTTCATATTCTTCAAACGATCAATTTGGACTATAATGGCTTCAGTAGAATTTTCTTTGAGGTCCAGGTTATTACATCAGTTAATCACATCTCAACAGTGAAACCTCATAGCTTTTTAATAACTCATTACATTATTTACGTAAGGAGCATCACATTTTATGATTGAACATTAAGAATCACTCTCTTATCAGATGAGTTGTTGATCTAACCATAAAGGGATTACCAGCTACTCGCTATATTTTTCTACTTTATCCATCTGAGAGGTTTAAAAGAGGAATCTAATTCTGTTTTATTGGTTTATTGTTATTTCTATTTGTTTTTGTTCTTTAAGCCTTTAACTGAAGGGGCTTTTCCTATCTTTAGCCCTGGAGTAATCCCCTTTTCTCCTACCTTAGACCCCTCATAAACATAAGGAGGGAACAACATTAAATTCTTCCATTGTACCTTGAGGGAATGTATATTTTCACATGAATTTATTTAAAATAATATTTTTCAATAAAATAAAGTTATTTTGAGCGTCATAGGATATGAAATCTTGGGAAAATCCAGTTGTTCTAATTATATGATCTCTTGGCCTCTTAAAATATAAAGGAAATGACAAATTCCTCGGATTGCTTCCTTAACTCAACCACTTTTATAGAATTCATAGTTAAAATGTTTTATAAGTTTTATTGGAGCCTTTCAAATCCATAAAACTTTTTTAAAATGAACAACAAAACACCATATATATACATACCATAGCTACGCTTTTAACAAAGTATGATAACAATGAATAACTTAGATACGGGTTATTATTGATGTTTATGTTTTAAACATTAAAAAAAATATATGACATTCATCTTTATCCTATTGGAATCCATGAAATTACATTCTAAGGATCATGAATATAATTGATATAAGATTTTTAAGTATAAACGAGCCCAAATCTGCGTCATCGTTGGAATGGTCACGGTCATGTCGGCCTCAACAGGCATCTTTACAAGATGGGAAAGGCCATAACTCCAATCTGCCGACTCTGCGAAGAGGAAGAAGAAACTCTGCATCATCTCATTTTTGGTTGTCCCCATTAAGACAAAAAATGATGGCACTTGAGGGAGAGATCGGAGAGCAACGTTATTCCCTCGAGGATTTCATTTTTAAATCATTTAATGCTTAAAAATATCTGAATTACTATATATTAATAAAGATAGCTCCTAGAGAGTATCACTACCGGCTGATACCGGATTAAGTTCCGGTGAGGTGGTCCATCTAGGAGCTAAACAAACAATAATTGATAGAAGTCAGTGTATATGTTACATTGAACAAGTTGTGAAGAAAGTGGCAATTCTTTCATTTTAGGCACATGCCAGAATGGTTTCGTGCCTTTTTTTTGGGATGAATAATAAATGCACAACAGATGTAAGTATGTACTTTAGAAGGCTAATTAATCTATAAAGCATGGAAAAGTATTAAGTTAACTTGATCCCAATGTTAGTTTCACCTCTGAGGGAACTCAATCCATTATGCAGTTAATGGATAATTTTGTTTAAAAGTCCGACTGATCAATGGAAATCAGAGTTTAATTTTGGACCATATCTAACAACAACTTGAAGCTTTTGCTCTTAAAGGGATGCGATTTGTTTTTAGTCTTAGTTAGCAATAAAGTCCTTATTGTAAAAACAAATAATCATTCTATTATTTAATTCTTGTGAGTCTCGATGTTTTTTTTAAAGCAAGAGATATTGGCTGATCTTTTATCTAACTACAATGGGGTCATTATCCGAAGGTACATAAATAAGTTGACAAATGTCGTTGCTCTGTGACCATTTATATTTGAATAGAAGATCATTACTTTCCATTGCTACCTGAGAATGACTCTAATCGTACAACTCTTTTTGAAAACAGTATTCATGATTGATCTTTAGTGTTAAAAACTCATTAGTATATTTGTACGAATTTATTTCTATATTTAGAACGAAAGTAATTCATTGAACATATTTATTCAAAGTCCTCTATTCATTACTCAGGTTGATTAATAGTTTCAATATCTATTTGTTGAAGGGAATCAAGCTTTAGACATCCACTCAATCTAACTTAAATACGTATAACTGTCCATACATTCCCTGATTATCCTTCTAAACTTGCGTCAGAGTTTTCATTAATTTCTATACTTAGACATATTTCACGTCTATAAAGGCTAAAAAAGACGACGAGAAAGTGCATGAAGCTGTCATCAAGCCTTTATTTAAAGGGAAGACGAGTGATATTAGACATTCGTCTCAAGCCTGAGCTTTTTATTATATAATTTTATTCTGTGGGACGCAGACAAACGGTAGGCATCACATTGAAATTAGGTATGATTTTTAATACTTAAATGCATAAACTATTTAAAGTCTTTTTATACAATTGCAGGATATTGTTGTGTTGAATGTTATGTGTCACAAGGAGCAATATGCACATTATACCTGAATGGACTCATGAAAAAGAGCAAAGATTGCTCTGGCATCTGCCCAAAAAATGTCTTTCTTTATTATTTAACTATTTTGCCTTTTCATATTACGTTATGATCCAGATTGGTTTATACATAAAAGAGAACACTTGCTCAAAGATCATTTAAGATTCGCTTTTCCTTTAATTTTCTGATTAGAAAAACCTATCATTCTTTATAGGTATATAGAAATACAGAGTAGGTCCATATTGCCAAGAAAAATTATTTTTTTCATTTCGGAGGTTTTAATGACATCACATAGGCAAGTGGACAGAATCATAAATATAAAGATATAGAGAGCTTATTCCCTTCAATAGTAGATAAACATTGTTCAGCTGTCGCCTGTGCCCAATATAAACAAAGTAATTTGTACTACGTCATCGTAAGTTGATCATAGAGAAAGAAAGATTTGTTTGTATTGGGCACAATGACGTATGTCTCTGAATAATCCAATAAGCTCTCTTTGCCTTTATATCTCTATGGGAAGAATATCCTTAGTAATGTTATTCTTCCATCTCACATCATTCAAAATCTATTGAACCAATGGCTTATTGGTGACGTAAAAAATAAAAGATATATGACGTACTATCCATTAAAACATAATATAAACATATCTTGTTTTCTATATATTTTGTTTGTTGGACTTCACCAGAGCGCTTTAATATTAAATAAAGGTTTGTATTGGTTACAAAAGTACATTTTATCATAAATAGCTCTTGATAGATGCCACTTTCTCGTACTTGAGAGTAGAATAAGGCGTCTATGTAGGCGGAAATATAATTATTCACCATAATATTTCAGTACTGTACCTCAGATCTGTGCATTAAAACACCTTATTGTATGACTGACTGGTGACTATTTTACTACTTTGTATGTAACTTTATAGTATAAGATCCCAATATTTTTTCTGATATAAATTATGGAGGGCAAAGGCCTTAAGAGAGAAGTATTTATTTAGTTTAGCGGGTGTGTTTGAGATATAGAGACATAGAGAGCTTATTGGATTCTTCAGAGAAATACGTCATTGTGCCCCATATTTTTTTTTATCTCTATGATCAACTTACGATGACGTAGTACAAATGACTTTGTTTATATTGGGCACAAGCAACAGCTGAACGATGTTTCTGTGCTATTGAAGGGAATCAGCTCTTTAGATCTCTATTGTTTGAGTATGTTTACGGAACAACAAGACACAAAAAGCAACCTTTTGATGATGAGGTTAAACTTGTTCGCGTTTATCTCCAACTATTTTTATTTAACTCCAAAATTATAGATAAAGAAAGAAAGTTTGTAGTGATTAATCAAGATAGTTTCATTAAATAAACATCTTAACCAAAAAAAGGGTAATTTCAAATTATGTGGTTAGTAGTCATTTCGCTATCATTGGTATAATAATTATAAGTGCACAATTAAAGGTATTTCGTAAAAAGATATGTTTTTTCTTTTATTTTTTAAATATTTGCAATTTTTAATAGTTAATAAGTCTTAATGAGCAAAAGTATATAAATTAACAATAATAAAATTGGCAGCCGTTGCAAGATATGCTGCTTATTTTACTTGCATTCCAGTTGCTTTTGGAGGCAACGGGACCGTGGCTTCGGAACAAATCATTTTTCCATCATCTTAACAATTTTAACAAAATTTGAAAATATTATACAAAATTGTCTTAGTTTTTTTAACTGTGAAGTATTTTTGTATTTCAAATGACTTTATATATTGATTAAGTTACTATATTTTTTATTATTAGTCCCATTGTTCATTTCCTGCTTATGCTGTTTTTATTATTTTTACATAATATAGTTTTTAGAGTGCAGCATGTATTTATGTTTTTACATAAATAATTTGGCATTCATTGGGAACTGAAATAATATTAAATTGAAAACTAGAGGACTCAGAGAGTGCAAACCTCCGCCGATCCCCACCAAATGAATCACTTGGTCTTTTTGTCATTTGCCAATAGATGTCGCTGTGCTGTGCTCTCCTCTTTGAGAGCACAGGACAGCGAAATCTATTGGCAGAGTAGGATAACTGAGATATTTATTAATATTAGCTCATTTTGCATCTTAAAGAAGCACTCAGAAATGCCAAAATTTAATCACTTGTTCCTTTTGCATTTCCAACACTCCACAAAGTTTCATCCGAATCCGTTCCGCACTTTTTGAGTTATCCTGCTGACAAAAAAAAACAAACCAACCAACAAACCAACGCCAGTGAAAATAATACTCCTTCGGCGGTGGTAATAAATATTTACATAATATTAGAATATTAAAAAAAATCATCATTCATTCAAACGGAGGGAGGTTGGAATGAATTTTTACTAACTAAGTATAATTTTAGCTGAAATAGAGATTCCCTCAAGACATATGTATATTCCGTATTTTAAAAATACATAACGTTATTGCTTGATTATATGCTGATGTCGCAAAAAAAGAGCATGTTGTTCGTAAGTACGATCATATATTAATAGTTTCATTTTATCATATAAGGTGCATGTCTTTTGGAGATTGAGTTCAAAAGATGTTAGATATAGAACGTATTTCTTCCCTTTTGAATGTGAATAATATTTTTCCGTTTTGCACTTAAAATAAGTTTGGAAAGATTGTGAACGCCTGGAAATTGTCATGTATTATTGAAAAAAATCAATCATATTTTAAAGACAACTCTCTTTATAAAGTGTTAAACGTAACTTAATAAAAAATATATTTACCTATTATATGGATTTTTAATTTAAGTGTGACAAGATAATTCATCATCCTAAAAAACCCATACAAAATAAAGTAAAAAGATTTAGGTAAAGTATAGGTTTCGTGACTAATTTGTATGAATATTCCGTTTATTTGATAAGCTGCGAAAATATATA
>CP045891.1:4175916-4216408 GCA_013387185.1 Caligus rogercresseyi
TATCTCCGAGTTCAACTATTGTGAAGCCCTAAAAATATATTTAATATATGATTTCTTCTTATTATATTTAAAAAAAAATAAAAAAGATGGCGATACACAATATTTGCTTTAAGTGTTCAGGTCATAGTTATTCAATATTTATAACGTTTGTATTCATTTTTTTATGTCACAACAAATTAGAAATGAAATTATAACATAACTAAAATAAATTATTTATTTCACACTTAGTTATAGGTGTCAAAGACCTCCCTTTAAGTTATAAGCAGGATAAGTGACAATAGTATGTTTGTTTAATTGAAGCCAATTTACTACATTTTTTTTCACAAAAAAAGTGAACAAATATATATATATATATATCACATAGGATCCTTTCAATAAACATCTCTGAACACATAATTAACTACTACATCATTGTAAAACCGACAAACATCGAAAACTTTAAAGCAAAGTTGTCGGTGTAATCAAAAATAATAGAATGTAGAGAATGGTTCATTCAATAATTCAGAGGCTGTATGGCGTAATGAGTCAATCAACTCATTCTAAGCAGAATCTTAGTTACCTGTGAGTTAAAATTGTTCTTTTAGAGAGTAAAATCAATACCAGATCATGTAGGTAATCTCTTTAATGCCATTGACATAGTGGCAAAATCGTTTAAGACACTCGTAAAAGGCGTCATATTGTAAGACTGATTCTCAGTTGATATTATCCATTATGAATTCTAGCTCTTTTCATGAAGCACATTATGGAATATAATGTGTTTTTTTACATTGTAATGGTGGTTTACTAAGTATTTTCTTTGGGAGCCAAATGAGTAAGTATAATTTATATTAGCTTTTGAAACCCCTAACATACACAAATATCGAAAAATCAAAGATGCATTCATACTTTCCCTGTTTCATTAGTTTTAATACACAATGGACAATTCGAAGCCATAGAGATATAAAAATATAGAGAGCTTATTCCCTCCGATAGCAGAGAAACATCGTTCAGCTGTATTCTGGACACAATGACGCATTTCTATAAGAATCTATAGAGATATAAATATATAGAGATCTTGTTCCCTCAATAACAGAGAAACATCGTTCAGCTATATTCTGGACACAATGGCGTATTTCTCGGAAGAATCCATAAGCTTTTTATATCTCTATGTTCAAAGCCACTGATAAAAGGATGGTATTCTTAAATCTGAGTTGATATTCATTCATCACAGGCACAGCGATACATTTCTTCATTTTGCCAATAACAATACATTCACGCTACTTTTCTTGTACCCTCTCACGTTTTTAAAAGTTTGATCTTTTTATCATCGATATGGAGGGCAAATAAAATAAACATTCATTCTGTCCCTGATTATTCAATTAATATCAATAGACAATAGATGATTCGGAAATGACTTGGATCAAAGCCCATGAGAAAAGGCACTTAGTGCTCTTAAGGATGCTATTATTATAGTTGAGCTGTTGTTTACACAGCAACAGCCAATAAGATGCCTTTTTCATAATAACAATTGTACTTTTTCATTAATACTTCTTTCAACCAATCGTGTTAGAGAAAAAACATTCCCAGGCTGGTGTTGTTATAATGGGCTCATTTTTCGACTAAATTCAGGTACAAATCTCTTCTCTGTCAATATGTGCCTTTTACGCATAAATCCTATTTGATGATTTGAGAGGAAAAACTTACAGGCCTTTTGCAAGCAAGGCAGAGATGAGAGCACTAGATGAAACTCTATACATGTATGCTTCCAACTTACACACATCCGTTGACGTCAATTCTTGTCTTCTTCATTACTCCTGTGTTTATATAAAGCGCATGCATGGCTAATGCTGATTTTTAAATATCAGAGTCGAGCAGTGTGCAATTAGTTAAAGTCTTTCACTACAATATAATAATAATTGATTTCGTTAAACACTGAGCATAAATATTTACATATCCACCAGTAGTGCAATGAATATGCATTGAGCTTTTGTGCATAAGCTTGAACGCCTCGTGCATTCATCCTCACATATGTTTTAGGAAGAGAAGGGTTTTCTTAAAATATTAAATATGTATAGAATAAATATTGATATAAGAGTTTCACAAGTTAGAATTTTATATAAGGATACAAGCTATTCATTGTTTATGACTTACTTTGGACTTTTCATTTACATAACAAGGGCCTTGCTCACTCTATGGAGTAACATTGTAAAATGAACAGCTACTTCTATGACAAAGGCTATAGAATACAAGATTATATAGTTTGATTTTTTTTACCTGTTCAATGATATCAGTGTTTGTAACTAAATTCAATATAAGATAAAGATGTTTTTTGAGTGAAACTATGAAAAAGACGGCATTAGATGATGAATTAACATTTTACAGGACTGAGAACCGGCGGAGGTTTTGATCGGCGTTTAATTACAATAATAGATAACGTATCGCTGATGGCAATATTATAATAGGTCAAATCAACGTTATATACAGAAAACAATTATTTTAAAACAACATAAAACGGCTTCCATTGTTTGGTTCCCCGAAAAAAATTAAGAATCTTGTCACTATTAATAGACTGAACCCCTTCCAGTTGTATTATTATCGAAAATCTGACGTTGGCTTAATCTCAAAGATATTTTTGTTATATAGGACTATTGTTTTTTTAAATGTACCAAGATTGTTTTATTCGTTTGTTGATCATTTTCGATTTGTTCAGGTCGCAATTTATTTTAATGGATCGCCAATCGGTTGACGGATATGATTGGTGTAACTTGTAATTATATCGGATCGGAATTTTTCATTGATTCACTAAAAAGCCTCAATATGACCGACAGCATTTAAGACAGAAATAATTCAATACAATGCTCAAAGTAATTGATGCATTTTGAATTGAGATCAGTTTTTTATCTAAATCATATACAAAGATAACAATAATTCCTGATTAAGACTTATGCATATTAATGCATCAAAAATAAAGCTTTTTGCACTTTTTTTGGTATCAAATACATTACGAAAATACGAAAAAAAGTATATAGTAATAGCCAGAACAATCGGATTGAAAAGATACGGCCATAGATTCTTGTAGAAAAATCAATGAAATACTCTATTAATGAGTCATTCAATTGTAATTACTATGATGAGATTTTAGGATACATAATGGATTCCATTGGTGATCTTGTCCATATGCAAATAATTAATTGATTCATATTTTTAAGAATACATTTCAATAAAGAGCTCAACGCACATTATGTTGACCCACAACAAGCTAAATTTAATTCATAGAAAACATTGAGGTACAAAAGTATGATATAGGACAAAGAAATAGTATTTCCTTTGGCACGGCACATCACAGGCAGTAATAGATATCACTAGATTGTCCAGGTCCGATTTGAATGATTCAATCAAAGATATGTATTTACACATCAACTTAGTCTAAATGCATTATGTTTACGTTGTACGTTAATATTTGATTTGTTTATTGTGTACCATTAACAGAGATATCCCATTCATAATACAAAAAGGTTGTAGACTATCAAACTAATATAAAATATCATTCATTTTCCATGGATTAGCGTATTTTAAATAAACACCTAAATAATGGCGCCTGTTAAAAATATGCATAGCTAATACTCAGACTTATAAATGGCTAAGTTGACGGATAAACCCGTTTTAAGGATGACTAAAGATAATCTGGGGTCAAATTATTTTTTTTGCAAAACAACAACTTTTATTCTTTTTTAGTCTAGTCTACCTCCTAATCGCAACCGGATATCCAAACCCATTGTATTAATAAGTCAACATAACGTAAGACGTACTGTAGATGATATTTATACTATAAACTTTAGTATGACCTCTCAAATTAAAACATTAGTATATATATATATATAGAGAGAGAGAGAGAAAGAAAGAGAGAGTTTGAGAAAGAAAAATAGCACTTAATTGCACTTTAGATTGGCACTTCTGAGATCCGTTTAAATGGCATTATATTATAATTGTCTATCACCTACTTACATGATAACTATTTTATTCGAATGCGTTAAACACTTAAATATTTTGTTTTTGGATAACTACGTTAATTTTAATGTAACGATACCTTTACTTGTAACCAATAAGATATTCTGAGAATCAAGGACTTTCATGCATGAAGAAGGTCTCAATGTTACGTATTTCAATTGTGAGATTTTATGAGAACCTCCACAAGGACTCTCATAGTAATAAGTCAAACCCCCTCCTGAAACATTTAATAATAAAACATAATTGCTTCTGTACTCATGTTGTCATCATCAAAACACTCCTTAAAAGAATTATAACCAAAATTAAGATACAACTATTATAATTACCATTTTTAAATAGTTTCTCCAAAAGTATACTTGTATATTTCTATAGATATAACCTACAAATTTAATAATAAAAATAATAATTGTTATTGTAAAAGTTCCCCCCAGCGACTGAGGCTTGACTTCAAGGGTACATATTTACATTTATTTGAGAATGGTTCTCTAAGCTATTCATGCCTTTATAACAAAATGTTTTTATTTGGTATCTTGTTCCACCTTCACAAGTATAAACCATTTCAGCAAAGAGTGAATATAAAACGATGTAACTTTCTTTTAAAAAAAGCAATTGGCAAAGAGGGGTGGCCACATATCGAGAGTGGATTGCAGGGGTTCCTAACCGGCTGACCGCTGTCCGAGTCCTAACCGCGTCCTTTTCGACCCAAGACCAATAACCATTATTTCTCTTTCATTTTTAATATTCATGTCTGTATAGTTTAGTGTTGAGTAACGATAAAAATTGATATATATTTTATACGTACGTTATTGAGTTGACTCAAAGATGTTAATTACATACAGAGACAACAACGACTTGGCTACCTCAATATATATTGACATCATAACGGACACTGAAATATTGCAAACATTTGCTTTTCAGATTCCCCTCCCCCCTAACTAGACCATTTTATTTATTAAGAATGAGGTCTCCAGGCTGTCCTTTATTTGAGTTAGTTGCTCCACCCAGCCTGTCTACTTGATAAACGTTGATAAATGGGTCCATTCGTGTCTGAATGGAAAGTGGATGCACATGCTCAGAGCTGTACATTTTTGATGATGGTTTCTTAATTAATGATAACTTTAAATATGGTCAGAATGGAGGTATTTATTTGGTATGGTCATTATTTGTGTATTTAGGCTGTGTATGACAGTTTAATCTTAGCAAAAATATCAAAAGGCCAAAAAAAACATTTATTTTGGTAAAATGGACCAAATTTGGCATATTTTTCAGAATACATATTATTTATATTACAGCTTCTTAAGTAAAACAAAAATTATTTTTTAAGCATTTTTATTTCTTACAAAAAAAAACATATTCAAATTGAAAATGATAATTTTTTCAACTTAAACTAGTCTCCGCCCCCACTAATATGACCATGCCATTTCCAAAAACACCCCTATCATTTTGTAGCTCAACAAACAAAAAAGTTGTGATTTTGTCTAAAAGTTGAAAATCGAAAACAAAAAACTCAAAATTTCAAAAATTCTGACCTGATTGAGCAAAACGGTTTTAATTTAGTTATCAGGGCCCATTAGGTATTCAATCAGTTGATATATCCCAAGAATTTTTTATTTTTTTGTTGCCCTGTGTAATGTTTTGGGCTGAATAACTTTTGCATATTGTTTCTTTTATTAATTATTGTTTATGTGATTGATTTCATTGTTTATTTGAATTGTCTTTGTTCTAACCCTACGTAATGATTTTAAGCTAGAATGTCCATTTTTGTTATAAGGCAGTTATTATGACCTTCAATATTGAATAGCCATATACAATGTAGATTAAGTAATTTCTAGTGCTAAATCCCTTTAGATTAAGTGGATAAAACGAGGTAATGAAATTTGAGTAATTGGCTAAAATATAACGAAGGTTTTAATTTAGTCGTTGCTATAGGAATTTCATCTATATATACGGACTTGTATTGAAGTTTGATTAGAAACAGTATATAATTGATATATGGTGTAGTTTATACTCGATGTGACTTCTGATTAAGGTGTCAGTGGATAAAGTGAGGAAACGATCCTCGATTCGAATGGGAATCCAAAGTTTATATCATGGCAAACCATAAGACTCATATAGTGTGACCTCTCGATGTGTATTAACAATATATACAAGTCTTTAGTCATATTTTTTTGTAAATAAAGTAAATTTCAAAAGTAGTGATGCACATAAAGTTATATAGAATACAAGATATATTTATTTTCATGTTTTCATGGATAGTGAGGCCTACTAAATCTTATTACTATTTTGAATTCGTTTAAAAATCGTAATGTTCATATTCCTACTTACTTTTTGTTTTCATGACGTCACACCGACAAGCAAAAAGTCGGTCTTCTTAGCAATATGAGCATATCTTTTATTTCAATATATCTTGATTAAATATCTAAAGACTGCGGATCACCCTAGTGAATATTAATTCTCCTAGACTGTACGCTAGGCTATCGGCAATTTTTATATTTAAGCATTGGCTTCTGTTATGAGAGAGTCTGTTGGTTCTCTTCACTCGTTAAAGATATTAAATAGTTTGTTAAACAATTTAAATCTTTATATATATATATATATACCGGTTTAAATTTCTGACTTCAATATGTACTATATTTAACCGATTTTATGTATTATAAAGATAATATATATTTCAATTTCTTCTATAAGCACGGTTTACTAAGATAAAACTGTCATACACAGCCTAAATAACACTAATAAATGACCATACCAAATAAATACCTCAATTCTGACCATATATAAAGTTATCATTAATTAAGAAACCATCATCAAAATGATACAGCTCTGAGCATGTGCATCCACTTTCCATTCAGACACGAATGGACCATTTATCAACGTTTATCAAGTAGACAGGCTGGGTGGAGCACCTAACTCAAAATAAGGGGACAGCCGGGAGACCTCATTCTTTAATAAATAAAAACAAATATCTCCAAAACAGTCCTGAAATAAGAGTAAATATGTACTCATGAACTTACCCAAAGGTCTCAGAGATAAGTAATGGACAATTATATTATAAAAACACATTTATCCTTTTCCTTCACCGCTTGGCTTAATATTTGACAGATGGTAATGGAACTAAATTCTTGTATACGTCTCTTGGGCCCCTTGTTAGTTAGTATAGTGATATTTTGGGGGGCTTTTACAGAATCCTTAAAAGGAATAAATATTTCTTTGATAAAGCAATAATTCTTCATTTATGCAAATAATACGAGTACTTAAGACAATTGAATCACCTTTTGAACTTTAATGCATTGATTACATGTAGGTTTTTTTTAAATATATATTCAGTGACTAATGTGCTCTAATGTTATTAATGCATTGAGAAAATACGTTTAGTATGTTTGTAAACGTGTTAATTCGTACATAAATTATTGCCGAAGGATCTAAAGAGACTATAAGATATTTACGAAATAGTTTTTTGATTATTTTGATGTACAGTTATATGGTATAATAATAGAATAAGTATTCAAATCCACAAATATCATTATTTGAGCTATAATATTCATGTGTGTTTGTTTTACGCACCTGTTGAAGAGAGTTTTTATTATTTTGTTTGTCATTTAGTGTATTTTTGTATTAGAATGTATTGATTTGACGTTTATGAAATAAAAACTTTTGTGATCGAAAAAAATCATATAAACACCCATTTGCAACGTTTCACGTCCTGCTGATTTGACTAAACGTGATATTTGGAGACTCCTCTATCTGGGAATCAACCCAATTACCAGTTGGCATCAAAACAATAGGGTATAACAATTAACAATTTTATTAACAAACTGTGAAAAGTGAAAGGAGAAAAATGACAATTTTAAAAGTGATATTAACGACACTTTAACGACTTTAAATACTCAATGAATTCACCGACTCCTGTCGGGGAAATCTAAAGGGATAATTTTACAACATGGAAAATAAACTATTAGAGTGAATGCTCAGGGTTATTAATACGTTTAAAATAGGGCTTTAAATACAAGGGAAAAAAACCCTGTATCTTGAGGACGAATAAATATTGAATTTTCTTTAATCGGTAAACTTGATCCTTTTTCATGTAAGTGTAAACCGTTAACACACACTCTAAAAGCCCAGCGCCGTAACTGTAGGCTTCTTTATTAATAGGCCTCATTGTCTTCTCTTTCAAAAGAGATGATAATAGGATTATTTGTAGGGGTAAAATTGAAGTGGAGTTAAATTTATAGGTACTTATTACATTACATAATGGGAACGAAGCTTATATGTCCGTTATTTATGGTGTGTATTAAACAACTCTGGGCTTAATACAACTCCTTGATTGACTCTGCCTACTTATTTAATGGAAAATATAATTTTTAGCGCTCAAAGTTTAGTCGAAGCTACCGCACTTTTTATTGCTTACTATAATAAACTCTTGCATACGGTTTTTTATTCAACAGTTCATTTTATGATAGGTTCAACAGAATACTAAAACCTAAGATCATATATGAAAAAATCACATAAGTAAATATTTTAATTTACAATTTTATTATAGGGATGTAACTTAAAGTACTATTTTCAATCAATAAAATACAATTTAAAAAATATATATTATTTGACATGCGTACTAAATTTATATAAACATAAAATTTTGAGCTTTAAAATGGCATTACTTGCCATTCTTAAAATTCTTTATTACTGTAGATAATGTCTTCCGTAGATGGAGGCAAGAGAAGGCAAGTACTTTAGATGTTTTTATACATGTACTATTTAATCTGTCCGACACTGATCGAGTGTATCCGAAATAGTATTACATCACCATCATTTTTCATCAATAAATCGTGCAATTGTATGATGATTTGGATTAGACTACTGTTTCCATATTTATATTATCTAACGAATATTATTTATTATTATTATTATTTATTAAGCAATATTATTTGGAAATCCCTTCGTCTTGGGTGAGTAGATAATTAAATCATAACTGCTACCAACTCAAATATAACTGAACAATCATCCATGTTCTCCTAATCGAATGGAGTCTCTTGTATGTCTAACCAGACCTTTTGGTCGCTGACTTTGATTTTTTGTTAACTATGGCGATATATTTGCTTTACATGAGCCACAGTTGGGCACTTGCAGGTCCAAAAGTAAGACTCATACATTCTTCCAAGACAGTTGGTCTAGTAGCTTTACAGTTTTTAGAAGGCAAACAAACAGGTAATAGAAAAAACAAATACATGACGATGTAGCATTTGGCATCAATTTTCAGGTCACTTGGTCCTTTCTATGGTAGACTTTCTAGACTTTTAATCTTGAACACGGACATCTGTGCTTTAGAGTTTAGTGACGTATGTAGTTCATTAGTATAAAAATGTAACACTAGAGGGCACTTATGGGATCATAAGGAATGCAGAGTCGGTCTTTAAAGAGATTTAGTTAAGTAATGTGGTCATGTAGAAGCTAAAACCGACAGTGAATTTATTTAAAAATAATACCATATAAATATATATATGTTTTTTGTTCCTAATATCAATGAATTAAAGTATCTATTTATATTTTGAAGTGCTTTAAAAAATAATATAATGATTGATTAATCAAATGCATAGAAAATCAGAATTGTAGAAAGAGGAAATACATTCTCACGGACAACTCTGAGTTGTGTTTATCCCTATAAATATATTTACCCCGTAAAGTATAACTATCATTCATTAAAGGGAGGAGAAATAATATTATAATTCGAATTGATTGTATTAAGAACAAAGGCGGGGTAATTCAAACTCCTTTATGCAAGACAAGCGTACTTCATTGTGAGGTCAATTTAATGAGCTTGTCAATCTTAATCACCATGGGAAAAATAATAAATAGTAATCATGAATATTATTATTTTTAAAATTGCAATATTGATAAACTGCATCTACATATGACATATTTGTTTTCTTTTTTTAATGAGAGCACAAAGACTGGGGTGGATCAAGGACGGGGTGTTTGTTCAGGACTTTTTAATGAGATGTGTTTTCCTTTATTAGATGCCGCTATAAGGAACCATTTGGGGTACTTGAAATGTTAACATTAGCGAGTAAATTAAAAGCTTGCGAAGGATATTTGAGAAATGGATATCGATTCATCTTAATGAGTTTATTTTTAGAGAGAATACTCGGACATGAGAATTTTCCCATGAAATCTTTGGGATGAATATAATATATAATATAAACAATATTCTTTATTTTCAAATAATAAAGCAATTTACAATTGCAATATTACATCAGTATTTTGCATGTAAAAGATTTCCATTAAATATTTTCCATTTTTTGGGGTTTATTTACCGATTTAGTTAGTTGATTTTTGCTTGTTTATTTGAGTTTAAAACCTCAGAGATTAAAGTTACTTTAAAAGTTCAAGGCGATATCCCATAATTGATATTTACGTTAATTGTAATAACAAATACAAAATCTGTTAACTTACTTTAGTTCCCCATAATACAAGTTTCTATAAGGTTGATAATAGTATAGACATTTGTTCTTTGGTTATTATAAGCACATGAAAAAATGGATTTAACTTTTTGTAAATGTTGATTGGCAAATATTTATACACTAAGAAGTATACTATTTCACTCTTTGTTGAAAAATATACTATTTACTAAATACACAATGACGTGACAATGATTTTTAATATCCTAAACAGCCAAGATAACCTCTCTATTTGAATATAAAGTAATACTTTATAGATACTTGCCTTGACTGTATCTTTTATTTTTTTCAGCTTTTTGATATAACGATTCAAAGATCCAATATTTATCATCTTGAAAATATAGGGAACCCGAAGAATATTTCAATAAACTCTTTACTTAAAAATGGCAACTGAGTTGATTTGTCACTCCCCTCACATATAATTTGTTTTTTAATCCCTTTCTCTACTCTTGGCACGGACATCGATTTTTCGATTTCGAACAAGAAATTTCAATTCATGTTTTTTTATAATTGGAATGACATAATGATAGAATAAAAGATGTTATATTACCCTTCGGAAATATCGTGACTACTTTTTGCAAGTATAATTTCATTGAGCTGCAACTATGGTTATAAATAAGCATTACAGCATAAAATTAATCTAACATATCGAGGATCTTTCCAATGAAGCGAAACAAACATACCTTTTCTCTGGAGACAAACTTTCATCCTCTACCTTGATAATAGAACAGACATGCTATGAGCTAACACCCACTCTAACAAGAAAGATTATTGATTCCATGAAATTAATTATGTCATAATCATAAATGTATATACATAATACATTTATAAGCAATAGAATAAAAATTGAAACTTCACGTTATGTAAATTTTATAAAAAGAAGTATTTGTTCTAACTTAACATTGGAATTTAATACTATTATATAACAACATTTCAAGGAATATAGAAGGAGGAAAAATGTTTTATAGACAGAAATCGTACATTTAAATAATCCTAGACAAATAAAATCCCTCACAAAAAGGATTTACTTAGGTACAATATTTAATACAATTAAACTAGAATTTTTGTTTATGCATGAAAGCTTTAGGACTGACCACGAGTTAGAGCCGAATGTTTAAAAGGGTAATGACTGTATATTATATAGAAAGAGAGAAATATAAAAAAATATTAATAAAATATATTCTAGTTACATATACGGCGAATCAGTGTATAATGAATTATATAAGCTTCGATTATAAGATATAACAGAAAACTTAGATAAATATGAGTCAATGAGACATATCTTGGGAATTGTAAGCCTAGTTTAGGTATCCTATAATATTATATATGTATTTATTTGCAGTGACGTCAGAATGAAGCGACTATTATCGTAGCCTCTGCCATTTTTGATTGAACGTGGAGTCACTCTATCCCTTAATTTAAAATCAAATGAAGTACTAGTGTATTTCAAAATAAGGATACATTTAATAGCAACATCAATATGTTCTCCCAAAATATCATGAAATACCCTTAATTTTATAAGAAATCAAATATATTTAAAACATATTAAATATAAAAATATAGACTTAACATAATTATGGTAAATTAATATAAATTTCATAAGAACTTATTCAAATTTATAGTCTTTTTCACAGAATAAGAAAAAGTCATGCGTAGCTTTTTAAACTAATATTTTAGCAGGTTTACTTACATTTTCCCTCTCATGATTATTGGTTTATACAACTTCGCCTTTGTATATATATATAGTACATATTTATAACGGTTTTTTGAGCAGAAATCCTTATGAAATCCTAATGTGGATTTAACTTAAAAAGAAACATGGCGGCCAATAGCTGATTATTCGCATCGCTTGGGTAATATTAAAATAGGCATTTCACGCCAAAAAAAAAAAACAAACCATTTCTCTGAATCCTTTGTTTCATGAAAACTTCATTCTTAACAAGTAATCTGCTCGACACAAATAAACAAATGTAAAACATGAACTCTTATGTCAGACCAGGAAACAAAGACCTCTACTCTACTTACGTCCCACTTGTAGGTCTTAAAAACAGACATAATTAATCATATTTGTATTAGTGAGACTTGCATGACTTGAGAAATTAATGTTCATAAGAGGTGTAAATAGTCCTTGAATTCATGGACGTTAAATGAAGTATCTATGCGGAAATAGTGTGCATTATAGATCCCAGAAAACATAAATTGATTAAGAAACTTGTCAATCCTTGAGTGCAATTTCGTTTCATGAATCTTTTCATTCGAAATAAGGGAATTCTTCTCTCTACATATAGCTTTATTAGTGAAAGTAGGGAGCTGGTTACACATTACTTTCCTTGCCCAAATTATGTTTCACATATTAATAAATCAAGTGATTTATATTGCCCAAGGGTTGACTTTGAAACGCTGATGTATGTCAGGTATTAGTGCATAAGGGATTTGAGTGCATTCCTCTCATATTTACTTGATTGATGGACCTTGAGGACAATAAAGTGGGATTATTTTTGATATTGAAAGAGAGTTTCTCTCTAAAACATGTTTTATGATGAATATATATGTACATTATATTTGAAGATCACGGCGAAACTTTCGCCATTTAAATTTCGAATATTGTGAGATGTTATTTTATAAGGACAGTTGTGTATTTTTAGTTTTTTGTTATTATTTGGACTTTACTAAAAGAAGTCATTCAAAAAATAATAAGCTCTTATGACCCTGAGAGGTCATCTCCGAGCAAAAAAGACAGATAGCCGAACATTAAAACCATCCGAGGCTCCTAGGATGAAAAGTGCACGTAAATATTGATGCCTTAGTCATCAAATGCACACCGTCTTGAAAAAAGCTGTCTAAAAAGTTGGTGGAATGCATATTATGATTTTTTTTTCGCATGATAAAATTTTTGTATTTCATTTTTTATGAATACATTAATTAGATATGTAAGACTGGTCTTCAGCTCAGAGTAAAATTGTTATTTGAAAAAACTAAAAAAATATGGGCATAAAAATACATTTTGGAAAGCAGAATGTCAGCTCACTAATCAATATTGATATACATTGCATATCAATATACCTTGCATCTATGAAATAGTATCAACTGACCAATGGACACTTAATTGTCTTCCGTGTGTGTCATCAGCATCTTTTTATTTTTATTATTTTTGTTCTCTGTGATTGTAAAATATCAATAAATGTTCGTATCTCTATGGGCAGCATACCGTAACGTTTCAAAAATATGAAAAAAATTGCAGGAAATAATCGATAAATGTTCAAATACTAAGTATATATATAACCATTTTTTAAACTCCTATCATGACTATACAGTGGATGAGCTAGTTAAACTAATATGGCAAGTCCTTGTGTAGATCCTATTCAACAGTCTACCTAAATAAAGTATACAACAATGTCATTATATTGATACGCTATACCAGTGGTTCCCAAAGTGGGGGCGCGCCCCCAAGGGGGGCGTGGGAAAAACGAATGAATGAAAATATAAATACCTTAGACTAAATAACATTGCTAGAAAATGAACAAAAAACAAAAAAAGGTTGAGGTTTGTATGAATTACAATGTGTGAAATAAACTGCAATGGACTCAGAGAACAAAATGTGTGTATGTCCTTTTTTTTTTGGGGGGGGGGCGCAAAAATTTGTTATGTACTAAAGGGGGACCCAGCCAGAAAAGTTTGGGAACCACTGCGCTATACTAATGCTAACATTCTTCAAAAGTTTATTAACCTCATTTTAGTTTCGAGAAAAGGTGTTTGTCATGATGCACGTCTATGCATGTTTTTTAAGGATGACTCATTTACGTTATTCAAAGTCATCCCCAACCAATTAATCCAATGCAAACAGCCTCTGTATTATTAATAAAACCTTCAAATGATTCATAAGTTGTCCTGTCATCATACGCAAATAAAGATTTAGCAATAGAAAAATATAATCCAATCACCTTATTTACGCCAAGATCGCTATTTCAATGATTCATTCTCGCTACTACTTAACTTTTACTCATGTAGATTTAATCCAAATCAGGAGGGCTGATCAGGAACAATCAATAAAAATATCATGTTGGAATAATCTCCTTACATTCAGTTAGATTTTATTTCGGTTTGCTAATATATATATATGCATAGTTTAAAACCAAAATACAAACATTTTTTAAAGTACAAAATTTGTTTATTTTTATGTATTTACCTCAATTTTAAATACATATAATATTTTTTTGTATGTGTTTTTTAAGAACTATAAAAAATTTAATAAGAATAAAAGAATACAAAGATATATTTTATTAAAAAGCACTTTCAAAATATTAATATCTACTGCCGAAAGAAATATATAGAAAAAAGATATAAATAATGGCAAAATGATAAAACTTGAAAAATAACCGTTTCTTTCGGCATTCTTTCCTAAGATTTTACAATAGATTCAGACATATATATATATATATATATATATATATATATTTTTTTTTTTTAGCGTAAATTTTAAAATTTGTATTGAGGCGGCAATAAACATAAAACATTAAACAATAGCAGAAGTTATAAAAACTTTAATTTAATGAAATTTTTGTTAACTTATCAAATCAATAATGAAGTGCCTCCAGCATGATAAATCAAGGGCAATACACAATTTACTTATCAAACTTTTTAAATGATATATTTAATACAACAGTGAAGTCTCGTTAATGTTATGTAACAAAACAAAAATCAACATTGTCAAGCTTATATCTAAAAAAAATTATTAACAAAGCGATTATCTGTATGTGAAAAATACAAATTCGTACACACTTGGGTAATTGACCTAATTTATTCAGGAGATAAGCCAAGTCTTATAAATCCTTAGCCATACATATGTATGAACAGATTATGCTCAAGTCCCTTTGGACTGTTTGTTCACGATCCTTCCCTTTAAAGGGTGTCAAAGAGGCACTTAGCAAAACAATACAAAGAATCTCGCTTCAAGGAAAATAATGAATTTCCCAATGAATTCTCACAGCCATTTTAAAATCATTTTAAAGTTGTTTTTAATTTTTACTAGCTATTCGTATTTTTTATTCAACAGTTCATGATCAAATATGTATACAATACGATATACAAAACAGATGCAACAACCAAAACGAAGTGTAAAAGATAATTTTAATTTCTTTAAGAGTGATTTTAAGGCATCTTTTAAGACGATGGAACGGAAGGGGACATATTTGACTAAATCGCCAGCTAGCGTCCATGAGTTGTCCGTGACCGAAGGGATCCGTAGGTCCAATGCAGCATATCAAGCAGAGGCAGATATACAATTAATTTATGTCTTTTAATTCAACGTGATGTGTCATAATTATGATGTGAATTTTAATTTTTAAATACCGAAGTCTATTATACCATTACACCATTATTACTTTTGTCTAATCTAATGTGATGGTTCTTCTGTTGTTGTATTAATTTAAGAATAAAACATTTTCTTATATATTTTTACACGCAACTACTTCGACTATTATTTAATAACTGAAATACAGAGGAAACACAACCTATATAATTTCGTTTTTTGGGGGTTTTCCGACGATTAACTAACACAATATTACCAGGCATACAATTATACTGTATTAGACATACAATGCATTTAAAGAAACTATCAAATTCTCGTTAACATACACCGATGCCTATCATATTGCATATATTTTAGTGACTATTATTATTTTGCTATTATTAAATAGCAAAATATAATTTATATGTCATTTTTTAAAAGAATTATTGAAGTCGTACATACATCTACAAATATATATATAACAAATCATTTCTAAAACACACTAAGTTCCAGAAATATGATTAAAACAATGACTTAAAGTATTTTAAAAATAAGTTAACAGTAAACGGTGAATTGTTTTAGAGTAAATGTGTTCACATTGTCGTTTTACAATTTTTTACAAGTCCATCAAATTCGATTATGAAATTGAAGAAACTCATTGTCACTGGAAGGTTAAAAACGCACTAGATCCCCCACATACTTTCAAGGAATGTTGTAGGTACCAGAAATCTTATTTGAGACAGCGTTGTATCGGTCTGGTGTAGAAACTATAATTGCTTTGATGTCTTCATTTGTATTTTTTTTCACTCATCCGTTTTGCAAGATAACTACGAATGCTGGACAAATTTATGTCCAGAGCTCGAGTTTGATACCCTATGGAGGCTCATGGAAGTTCCGAACAAAGAAAGGCCGGGATTATTATATCGTTAACTCCATTCACGTTTATACGTACAAACTCCCTTACGAAGTTGAGTACCCGACAATTGGCAAAAGCATGAACATGTATTGAACAGTTGTTCACAGTCTTTACATGTTGTGTAAATAAAAACATGTATCTCACAGAACTCTAAAGCTGTGAAATGAATCTTTTTTCGTCTTTAATATAGACGATAGAATATAATATTCCATTCCTCCACGAGATGTGGCATTTTTATGAAAGTTTAGCTATTATTAAATTGTTGTAACAAACCAATTAAGAAGACAGACAAAGTATGTTTTTATTGAATTATAGGAGAGTACTTGCTATGAAAAAATAATGTTCATTGCAGGGAAATAAAGGATGATGACGTTCTTCAAGGATCTATAAATAGACTGTTTTATGAGTCTGCGTAATAATGCCTTCTGTGCATCGAAGCGTGTATATGAAAAACTATATATATTAAAGTCTTATCCGTGGTGATTTAACCTCAATATATAAAACGAAATGAAGTTGGAGTTATGTTTTATGTAAGGCTTTCATCTTAAATTGTTCAAGTACATAAGTCCTTTACCAGACATGGCATATTATAAGTTGACGTCAAATGTCTTAAGCCATATTGAAGTCTTACAATTATTTTTAGGACTCCTTGTAGGCATGATCAAAATCAACTGAGCGAAAGTAAAGAAAAATAATCCCAAATGAGGAAATGTATTTCTTATGTAATAGCTAAAACAATAAGTTTTGATGTATAAATCCATAGTATAGAAGATTGGAATGGAATTTTATAGAGTAACCACTAAAGTTCTTTAAATGAATAAAATATAAAGTTATTATACTGTTTATATGTAGAGTTTCTCTTATTTTTTTCAATGTTAATCCCCAATAAGCCGAAAATCATATTTTTGATCCATCTCATTATACTACGCTTCTAAAAGAATAAAAATTTGCAACAATGCCACAACAATATTTTTCGAAAATATGATAAATAATTTACTTATGTATTTTTAAATAAATTTGTCTGCATTATTTTGAAAATGCATATTAAAGTTTTACTTTGAATGATAAATAATTCTGTATTTTAAGCAATCAATGCCTTCCTATCACTATTCGATTTATGTACTTTCAAATCATTTTTCCAATAGGAGAATATATTTTATTTGGTAGGATATTGAGAATTTTTCCATAACATTTCGTTATCACTTTTTATATCAAAAGTTTAGCTGTTATTATGAATATATATTTTTACGGATCTAAAGTTTTATTTTAATATTTGAATGAATTGAAGCCAGTATATAATTTATATCAAAGCATCAATTAATTACATGTAATGTATACATTATTATGAAAAATCATAGCTTGATTTGATTTGTAATTTTAATTAGTGATAAGATAAATTTATAAATATTACCAGCAGTAATCATTTTTCTTGTTTGTGTGTTGTAGATCCACCTCACCGGAATTTAATCCGGTATCAGCCGGTAGCGACCTATCTAGGAACCATTGTCTTTGTTATAAAAATATCATTAAAAGTGTATAAAATTTGAAATGTACATATCTGATATATACATAAATTACTTGTCTGCCTTTTGTCTCCTATATTAAGACACACTCGCATATATGGGTGCCTACGGCGCCCATATATTCGCCCTTCGGATATGGATAGGTTTTGGAGCTAGTTTGTGAGTGAAACAGACCTTAAAGAATATAAGAGAGGAAGAAAAAGTTCAGTGTTTTGAAGCTTATCAAGCTCAATATTTACCTCCTTGATCATAATTAAGGTACCTAGGTAGGTAGTAAAATCAGAAAAGGTGTATCCAATGACTTTTTTTCATTTCTGGTCCCATCACCTTGCAAATAGTTTTATAAGGTCCGCCTTGACCCAAGGATTATATAGGTACCTTCAAAGTTCAAATCTGAACATAAATGTGGGAGGAGATAGCGTGCGGACATACAGACAGACGGACGGACAGAGATTGGTGAATTATTATATAGATAATAAAACGGATTGATTTGATAGTTATCATGGACCCTCCTTGTTTTTTGGAAATTACCAAAAAATGACTAATAAAACCCTCTAATCACTCTTGCAATTTTATGCAAACAAACAATAATTATTATTTTAAATTCTTGAGATATTTGCAAACATTTGCATTAAATTATTTTAAGATAGCATATAAATTGATGACCATAAAGACTCTTGTTATGTAGAAAAAATACTACATAACACTTGGGGCCGTTGAGCAACCCCTTAACGTTATTCGACTTCGTTCAAACTTTATGGAGATGATTTATTTGCACTAATTCTAGAAAATTTCTATAATTTCCAAATTCTAGGGAGGCTCAATTCTCAAATCTGACAAGCACAGAGTAAGAATCATCCAAATGGACATCCTATTACGTGTGTACATTCAATAAAAATGACGTTGATATATCATTCTCTAAAATTTTGACCTAGAAAGTTGGGTTAATTCAGAAGGTATTATATAAGATTATATTTTTATTAAAAAATTAATAAAGTGACTTCTGAACGGAACTTCTATGTATTTTATGAGTTTATAAGATATTAAATCCCAACTTTCTTTCTATTTAACTACATGTGGGCATTAAGATAAATCATAGTTATATAATACTACTAATATGGAGTCAAGTCCATTGCACATGATAAAATGTATGAGTTCATCTATGCGTTTTATACAACAAATAGAAAACCAATACTTTATATCGTCCCATTTGCAAATAATATACGAAACTTCTATTTCATGTAAGTGAAAACCAACATTTAAACAAAAAATATTTATGGTTTATCTTCTATGCTTTGCTTGTAAATTTCATAGTAATAACAATACAGTTTATATAATCTATAAGGATATATAAATCTGTGCAAAAATCCATTTGTCAATTGAAGTTATGGGATTAATTGTATTTCTTAAATAGTGTATAAATCATTGGATGAGTCATTTAAACTCGCGTTAAAATGGCACAATCCTAAAAAACATGAATGCCTTTACCTTTAAACTGGAAAACCACCAAATGATATATAATGTGAGGTCCATATCTGCAATCTTCTTGTTTGCACCTAAATATATAAATTACGCAGTAGTTGGAGTAATAAAATATATACAGCTTTTTGTCAAGGACTTAAATGTATTCTAGACCTTCATGATACATTGAATCCCATTCGTAATATTCGTTAAAAAACCTACCATCATGATCTGTTCCGTTAATAATGCGTCGGCATCTATGCCTGCCCAGTACATATCGAACATCCAGGATCCTTATTTCCAGGGCACAATATCTCGCTGTAGCGGATAACTCGATTACTCTTAAATGAATGATCCAATCTTTAATTATTTATTTTACTAAAATTTTATTTTATGGAATTTAGGATAAATATAATTATTAGTTGTGTAATACAGGAAAGTAAAGCATAAATCTCACAGGATCATTAGAATTTACATTTATTCGTAAATAAGTATTATAAATCAAACTAGAGGCACATATACACTCAGAGAGTGCAAACCTCCGCCGTCACGGGGTCCTTATGAGCCTTCCGAGGCGGATTTTTCACGACTGGGGCAGCGTAGAGGGACGGAATTCCCCTCGAGAGGAAGACGCGCTCCCGGCACCGGATTTCACAGCACAGCGACATCTATTGGCAGAGTAGGCTAACTTGAAATAGTTAGTATTTAGCTCATTTTGCATCTTAATTCTGCACTCAGAGATGCCAAAATTTAATCACTGTTCCTTTCGGCATTTCCAACAACTCCACAAAGTTTCATCCGAATCCGTTCCGCACTTTTTGAGTTATCTTGCTGACAAACAACCCAACCAACCTACAAACCAACACCAGTGAAAACAAACCTGTGATGTCTGCGCCAAATTCAGATCCCTTCTCAAGTGAGCTGTAGTGAGGGAAGAATAATGAATCAATGAAATCGGTGTTGAATAGGAAAAATAATTTTATTTGACTTTTTTTACAAAATAAATGGCATTTAGGGCCAACAATTATTTACCCATATAAGTGTCTCGATTTTAATCAACCCCCAGATCACCTTATTGTTTTGAAAAGTTAGTCGTGTCGTTAACGAATACGGTTATCGATCTAATCGACAAGAATCAAAGATATATGTTACCTCTAATAGCCATAAATATGATAATATGAGCCTCATCAATCAATGTCCGTCAAATTGTATAGTTGTATACGATGTTTTTTTGCAAGAGTTAATTACCTCCGCCGAAGGTAGTATGTTTTCACTGGCGTTGGTTTGTTGGTTTGTTTGTCAGCAGGATAACTCAAAAAGTACGGAACAGATTCGGATGAAACTTTGTGGAGTTGTTGGAAATGCTAAAAGGAACAAGTGATTTAATTTGGCATCTCTGAGTGCTTTTTTAAGATGCAAAATGAGCTAAATACTAATAACTATTTCAAGTTAGCCTACTCTGCCAATAGATGTCGTTGTGCTGTGAAATCGAGTGCCGGGAGCGTCTTCCTCTTGGAATTTTCGTCGAGGGGAACCCTCCCCCGTCCCTCTACGCCGCCCCAGTCGTGAAAAATCCGCCTCGGAAGGCTCATAAGGACCCCGTGACGGCGGAGTTTGCACTCTCTGATGTATATATGCCTTTAGTTTGATTTATAATACTTATTTACGAATAAATGTAAATTCTAATGATCCTGTGAGATTTTATGCTTTACTTTCCTGTATTACACAACTAATAATTATATTATCCTAAATTCCTAAATAAATTTTAGTAAAATAAATAATTAAAAGATTGGATCATTCATTTAAGAGTAATCGAGTTATCCGCTACAGCGAGATATTGTGCCCTGGAAATAAGGATCCTGGATGTTCGTGATGATTCGCGGGAATCCCCTTCGAACTCTGTTAGAACATATCCAAGCTTGAATGAGTAATTTAAAATTGCAAAGCAAAACTCACCGTAACCTCAAAACTCACTGTATTTTCTTTATAATATTGAATAGTTCAAGTAATTTCAAATTATTTGTTATTGTTTTGTGGCCTTTAATTGGATATTTTTTTATTTAATAATGACGAGGTTCTTGGTCTGCTAGTAAGAAAAAACAATTTAAATTAAAAATATACATTTTATATGTTTTATAATGTATTATTTTTTTTTTTAAACATAATTCCCCTATTTTTGTTTTTTTATCATATTTTTTTATTACAAGCAAGCAAGCTAAATAAATAAATGTTAGAGGCAATTCTATCGAACGATACGGGTGGGGATGGTCATTTTTGATCAACCATCATCAAATATCCTAGGTTCGATAGACTAATTTTAATGTTATAATGATATTTTATCCTGTCGGATGCAATTCTATTAAGGACATAAAGGGAAAAAAATTATACTTTTTTTTTATCATGTTCGTTTATTATGTAAATAAAAATAAGATAAATACATAAAAACCAGAGCAAATGCGTAATAAAAACATAATTAAACATTTTAGTTTAAAATTTTTGCTCTGGGGTTGAACGCACAAAATAAAATAACACATAATATCAGGTAAAGGCTATCAAATTAAGACAATATTTTGGGAAGCAACTATTAAGAATTTTAAAAGATGAACATAATAAATGTAATTAAAACATAATAAAATTATGCTAAGTGCTAAAAATTACTAAATCTTTTTGAAATTATTTTTATAAGTCTTTGGTGTTGGATGGAGAGGCTTGGATAATACTTAATTATCCTTCCGGCGGACGTCCACGTTCCTCCTTCGTCTGGCGAGGGGATTTTTAACGATAATGCTGCATATCTTGCCGCCGCAGATATAAATATGCTTCTCAGCTCTTGAGGATGGAGAGGTTTGTAGGAGGTCAGCTTATGACAAATCAGCGACTTAGAGTTCATAATACTGAAGGTCAACGCCTTAGTTTCCGGAGACTTGTTGCTTTTCCCAAGGCCGAAAAGGATAATGCCTTTCCAAGCATTCGAGGACTCATACTGAAGGGTAGGTAGGTTGAGCAATAGGAAGTCCTTAAGCATTTTACTGCACGACATTCAACAAATAAATGAATTGTTGAGTTAAACAAAAGACCGCAATCTTTGCACGGCCTAGAAAAAAATAAAAGATCAGCCGAAATCATCAGCTGAGCTGTGAATTTTCTTCCGTCGTGGATACCTTGCAAAGATTGTCGAATCCGATTGTTCCAAACCGAAGGAAGACCAAGTATTTTCAAATATTTATTACTTATTTTTTCTACCTCTCTTTGATGCGATGGAGGAGACATTTTTAAGTGCCATGGCTTCGGAAGAATGTGTTGCAGAGACGTCCTCGTCAAAGGATACACAAATCTCCCATCAGAAAATACGTTATCTTTGCAGAGATCATGAACTGTAAGAATTCTTGACTTAATAGCCATTTCCTCCAAAATGTCCGGTCGAGGTATATTTCGAAAATATAAATGCTTGTGAGCGTTTTGTCGAATGACATCTACGGTCGTATTGGTGTCGTAGATAGGGCAAAGTTTCCATAGTATACGTTGAGATGCACCCCAGACCCGAGAGAGTCGTGAAGTTAAATGGTTAGTTAAGTCTGAGCCGAACATTAACCACCAGTAGATTTCGTCATAAGCTACAGATCTTCTCCACTCGATGGATGGATTTTTTGTAATTTCATTAAAGATTTTGATATACACCTTTGGTATAATACAACTCAAGCGAGAAATACCTCCCCCGAGCAAACGTTTTGGTCTTAGAATAGATGGAAGATAATGATGGTGAAATAAGGCACGAAGCCATTTTTCCTCCTCGAGAATGACTTTTTCGGCAATTAATGGATGAGAGGACGCCTTGTATAACATTAGAGGAACAACTTTCAAATTATAAAAGTCAATTCTTCTCTGAATGTTGAAGCTCCTCCATTTTGCTATGTTTCGAGGGATGATTGAAAATGCATTCGTCCAGTTCTTCTCATCAATTCCTTTATTATTCCAGGTAATTCCCAGAATGTCCACTTGGTTGCTAATTTGGCACGAAGTAATTTCACTTTCTTTAGGGTTCCATTTTCCAAGAGGTAGAATCGTTGTCTTTGCCTTGTTGATAGCTAGGCCTGATATTCGTTCGTATTTTGAAAAAAAGTTTAAAACGATATCTACTCTTTTGCTCAGTTGAAGTTCTGAATTTCCTTCTACCATAAGAGTAACGTCATCGGCGTAGAGGTCTATTAAATGTTTTGTGCCTTTGACGTCCACGCCAAACCCTCCGTACTTTTTCAAAACCATCCGAATTAGATCCTCAACCGCTGCAACAAAAAGTAAGGGAGAAGATGGGCATCCTTGCCTACAGCTATTCTTAAGGTGGATGGGATCACTTTCCATTCCATTAAGTGATATTGTCGAGGTTCCATTTAGCAATAATGCCCGAATGGGATTGAAATATTCCTTCGGTAAAAGTTTCTTAACCGCACTCATAATGTGAATATGCGATATAGAATCGAAGGCCTTTTGAAAATCAATAGCAATTATTGCTCCGAAAGTTTCCCTTTCTTCCACTGAATCAATGCAAGCTTGAATATTTCTGGAGACATCGCAGATTCTTCTTTTTTTGAGAAAGCCCTTTTGTTGAGTGCCAATCTTGGTGTTAAGAATGGGTTCCATTTTTTGGGCTAGCACTCCCGATAATATTCTATATGAATAATTGAGAATGGTGATGGGCCTCCAGTGACTAAAGTCTGACCCATCACCTTTCTTTGGGATTAAAGCGATCCTACCCTTTGTAAGTTCCATAGGCATCTTGCCCTTTAATTCCATGGATTTACCTACTTTTAATAGGTATGGAACGCTTTCCTCCAAAAAGTGAACAAAAACTCCACCACTTAACCCATCTGGACCTGATGTTTTTTATAATTAAGTTTATGACGAATATAGTTTGTCATTGATTCCTTGGTGAATATTTTATTTTCTCCGATCCTTGACCATTTTTTCCGCTGAGGAAAGTTTTTCCGTGATCCTCCCACGACAGACTGGAATTTTTGATGGAAATATCGAAGAATGTCTTTTGGGGCATTTAAGACCTTCCCACCCTCAATAATTCTATTAACGAAAGGAGATGGTCGTTGTTCAATATTTGAAACACGTTTAACTCTTTGGGAGGCACTTTTTTCGAGAGATACTTTCTCTTCCATTTCAGCCTCCACAACCTCGGACACCCTAAATGCGTTGAATGTATCCGCCATTAAGGACCGGGCAAAAATTGAAGACGAACTAAGAATGTTTTCAATATCCTGCTGTCGCTTTTTCGAGGCTTCTCTCTTTTCTCTCAAGAAAGAAGTTGTGGTGGATTGAATAGTTTTTGTGAAAACCCTCATTGCCGTGTCCGCGGAGTATTTGGGAGAAAACGCCTCTCTTATATGTGATTGCAACTTTTTTTAAAGCTTTGCGTCCTGAAGAACTTGAAGAGGGAGCTTGAAGCGGCGTTGAGGATATCCTAGGCGTAGCTCCAAATCAATTAACTTATGATCCGAGAAAGGTTCTGGTTTGTAAGTGGCATTTTTAATCCGTTTAACAATACTAGGAGAAGCTAAGGCCAGATCAATTCTTGATCTATATTTACCTCGACACCACGAAAAACTATCAGGGGAGAATCGACCCATTATATCCACAAGTTTGAAAATGTTGATAGCCGTTTGAAGACTTCTCCTATTAGAGTAATAAGCACCCTGCCTGTCCAAATCCACATTCAAGTCTCCAACCATTATGACTGGTAGATTGGTTGCTCTCACACTGTCCGTTAGGGTTCCAACAATGGATTCATAAAAGTCCGAGCATTGCACATTGGGACCATAAGCATTAATGAGATAGAAAGCCATACCACTTGTCGAAATATATATTTGATGCCAATCACTCATTTCGGATGCTTCTTTAACAAATTTTGCCGTCTTTATATTTTTCGAGATAAACGTCTGAACCCCTCGATTTGAGTTATTACCCGTAAAGAACGTTTTGAAGCGTCGAGGTTTGCATAAACAACAGTTTGGAGGACATGTTGATGACACCTCACATTTTACATCTTGTAGGCAAACAATGTCGGGATTTTTTTCAAAGATGGAGTTCAATAGAGCATGTCTCTTTAGTCTGTTCATACCACCTCTTGTATTGAGTGATATGATTCTTTTTATGCCCATATTTGCTTTAATTTCGTTGGAGGAGTTATCTTCGAAAAAATCGGTGATCTTCATTTGGGAATGTTTATCTGAAAAAACACTCATAACTTGGCTGAATACGAAGTTAAGATTAGTTTCTTTTTATTTTCGTCGGGTTTTTTCTGTTATCGGGTGATGGACCTGAGAAAGATCTTACTCTTTTCGATGACTGAGACCGAGTCCTGTCCAACAGAATAGCATTCGTGTCCAGGTGAGAACGCTGAATTAATACTTTTTCAATGAGAAAAATGACATACATTTGAAAAAAAAATTAGCTACCAATATATTTTTTATAAATAATCCGAATGTTTATTAACTTAGGCAAGACGTTTAAAAAATTATTACGCCAAACTTGGATTATATTTGGGATATTTGCCATCATACACCTTCATGGGGTTCGAACCTTTTCTCTTCAACAAATAATCATAATATGAAAATTTGCGTCTTTTTAAATTAAGAATTTTAAAAATTTCATGCAATTAAATTTTGTAATTATCAAGCTATAGCTCGATTAGGAAAATATGCATATTCTTGAATTAGCAATTTCAAGGGTATGAAATCATCAAATTTTTAAAGTAAGCGTGTTAGCTCTGTGAGTAAGGCATGCTCAACTTTCAATGCTGAGGGCACAGATGCAAGAGGAGAAGGTCAATTTAGGTCAACCTTATTGATAATATCCCTAGTTTATACACTAATTTACGCGCTAAAATGCTGATTTATATCTAGGCGGATACAATCTTATCGACGCCAATATACAATAATAGTTTTAATTATTCACTTAATTTGTCAACAAGAGTTTTTGATACTAAGAAAGTTTATATATGTTGATGTTTTAACACTCTAAAGGATAGTTTAATTAACACAAAACAAAAATTATCACATCTGAAAGTCATTATTGTACATTTCGTGCCCAAAATATTGACATTCGATTATTTTTTACACGATTTCAAGACAACTTTTGAAGAATAAGAATAATTAATTTAAATTTGATCATGCCAGGCCCATAAATCACTCTTTATATTATATGTATTATGCGCTCTTAAGTATATCATTTTGTACGATTGCATATTATTACTTTTTCCACATATCAGCCACTATATGATTCCAGTATAAACCAAATATTCTATTAAGTGCATCAAGATATATATGAAAGGAGTACTGATTTACATTAGCTATCAAAAATTGATCTCTGGCCAAAATATATTAGTAAGGAACTGGTATGTTGTAGATAAATCGATTAAATTGTTATGAACTGAAATGGATTGAAGGAATAAAATCACTTCTTACAAAACATTATATACTTCCAAGAAATAAATTTAAGTTATTCTTTTAATTTACATTTTACTCAGAGGGATTAGAAACCACCCCCGGGTCCACGATTACAGAACATAAAATATGTTTAATATAGTTTCGAAAGTAAGACGTAGGTCAAGTTTAAGATGTTAGCATTTATTCATATGCCCAAATGTTTTTAAATACATAAACCCTTATACCAATGATATAAACAAAAACTTGAGTTGGGTCGAGGTTAAGAGAAACAATGAATTATAGATACAATTGAAGACAAATCAATGCGATATATAACTCGTGAATTACTTTTGATTTAAGATTGAATTTTACATGACTAATGGCATTTCCCAATAACAAACGTAGATTCCCTCTAATGTTTTGGAATTCATTCGTTAATTATATAATGTGATCATAAGCAAGATAATTATTTCGTTTCCGGTTTAAAATTATAGCATTATTGAATTACGATGTATACATATTTACATGTGTTAGTTCAAATGTATTGAATATACGAATTGATATTAAATATATATTTGCAAAGATTAAGTGTTTACTAACATAGATATATGAATGTAATAACAAATTGTCTGCCTACTTTGAATTGGAGGGGTGTTTATTACACAGAGACTTTATAACACATTCTTTCTTTAATTTTTTTGAGAGGGTAGTAAAAATATTTATTTTTCTAATATTAACTGATATGTCCCCAATAGTTAATAGTGAAGGGGGGAGTGTCTCGCGTAAAGAGTTGTAATCAGTGTCTAGATAAATGGCCCAGGAAAATACGGCCCAAAAAGAAATGGCCCAAGAAATAATGGCTAAGGAAGAAATGACCAAAGATAGAAAAGGAAAGGGATGACACATAGAAAAGTGTCACAAAAACATCGGTTGGCAAGTACTTGATATAATTCACTAAGAACTGTACAAATATTTTTATTAATATAGATGAATAAATAATCGTAGAAATAATTCAATCTTAGCAATTATAAATAAATGATTCCCTTGGTGTTTTTAGCAGGGTATAATTTCATTGGGTTATTTTTCCGTACGTCATCATTTTTCTTTTTTATCTTGGGTCATTTCTACCTGGACGATTTCTTCCTAATATCGGCGTAATCATAATAAACTAGTGACTTAAATTCTTGTGACGTCATTGAGGAATTATACAACTGAATAAGAAACTAAATTCATACTAAAAGAGTTGATCTTAAGTATATATTTATACAAATTCACTATGTATAGCACTTGCCAGATCCGCATTTAAAGAGCCAATATGTCCCGCTTTAGTAATTTAATTCAGCTTCCCGAACGCACTCATATTTGCGTAAATATTTTAACCTTGGCATACTTAAAATTTAAAAAGTATTCAATATCAAAACACGTTGATTTTCAGGTCCAAGCAAAATTCTGAGTGCAAATTATTTTCATTGTCATGCTGACTTATTACTCTACAAATCATTATTTATTTTTATTCAGTTATGGCCTTCATTAGTGACGTCAATGCACCTTCAGCAATATCAGTAATCCGATTGAGCTATAGTTGAAACCACTAAACCTCCCCTCCCCCCCCCAATGACAAAATTATTTTTTTTACAGGGACATGGGGTGATGTCATGACTCATTAAGGATTGATCATCTTTAATGCAGTAGGATTTATGTTTGTAAATCTGAGCGATGACGTCATTGGCTCCCCAAAGTCTTATGTTTTATAAATATATTCCTCATCTTCTTCCTTCGTCATTAAAATATCTTCGCGTCTGAGTAGTAATTTGAAAGCTGTAAGGAAGCACCACGTTGCACAAGAATATTACTGATCCCTTGGGACGGCGGACTCAAAGATTATTTCTTTAAGAAGGTCACAATGCCGTAGATAAGAATGAAAATAAGTCAACTCTACATGAGCGATTACAACCTAATTTAAGTATATCCAAATCTGAACCAGAATCGATACGTCCATTTCTTATGTAGAAATCGGGGGGAAATATTTCGATTGAGTATCAACCTAGTCAGTAAGCTTATCATGAAAAGGCAGGGCATTACTTTATACCCGACTTCACATAGAAAGAGAAAAACAGCTGTCGATAGAAAACGTGGAGACATATTTTTGTATCTCTCTGGCATCTCTCTGGCATCTCTTTTATAATAGTATCAAAGTATTCACAAACCTCTCTTTTTATATTATTGATAAGCTGTTAGTTATATTAAACAGCTTAAGTTTTTTTTTGATAGTCCGCAGACTATAAGCATTTATTTTTCATTTCAAAATAAACACAGAAAAACAAGTAATACAATTAGCAAAAGATTGAAAAACATAAGTAAGTATTCTATCGAACCATATAGGCAAAAAAAAAAAAAAAACATAAGTAACAAAAAATTAAAATATGTTAAAACACGTACTTAAAACAATTATGCTTTAAGATTTTTTAACTATTTAGAATAGTTTTTTTGTAATATTTATCACTGAATCACATAAAATTTCTTTTTTTGCTTTTATTGCATAAATAAAAAACTGTGTTTTTGTAATAATTGCGTTGATATGGTCCGCCTCTTCTCCCACGTAGAATGATATGAAGTCGTTCTTGGAGGTTGTAATTTTCCAGTGGCTTTTAATTATTCCTATCGTTTCCTCATAAAACTTTAGGAGTTTTCTACAAGACCATAGAAGGTGTTTCGAAGTTTCGGGTTCCTCTCTGCAGAAATAACAATTTTTTCCTTCCCACTACCGAAGTATTTCCCAACTTGGAGTGTTCCGCTGAGGACCCTGTACTCGAACCATTTTTCTGCAGAGATCAAAAGAGGGTTTTTAAGGCTTTAATGTATAATTTAATGTCTCGATCTATCTCCCTCCTGGAGAGATAATTTAAGAAGGGCGAAAGAGTAGCCTTCGTTCCGCATCTTCTCAAGACTTGTGGGGCCACATTGGAAAAAATTATCCTAAAGGGAGTGACAGGTCTATTTTTAAACTTTGGTGGTCCTTGAATGTGTTTTATTCTATGGAAGAGCATCTTCCTAAAAGGTGTGTTTTCAAATTCCATGTCCTCCAAACACGACAACCCTTGGAACGTTGAAAGGTCCTTCCTAAAGAGGATATTGCATCCATTGCAGGCATTTGCCAACCAAGGTATTCCTCAAACTTAACAATAAGTGGTGTTGCTGCTTCGCTCATTTCCTTTAGAAGAGGACACATGAGTGAGGATTTTCTTAAAATTTGAAAATAACCCTTATGGAGGTATTTTTAAGTCTTCTTTTTGGGAGATCAGATGTTGTTTTATCATTTCTGCCCAATCCTCTGTACATCTTTTAACCTTGTAAACCATCGTGAGTTCATGTTTCTCCACATAGACGAAAAATTGAGAACACCAAGACCACCATATCCGTGAGGATTATGTAGTCTTTTGTGAGAGAGGTTCTTGTACTTGGAGAGAAGGAAATATTTTTCCTTTAGGGAGTTAACCGTGTCACAGGTTATATGGTCGTAAGGAGTGACCTTAAGAAGGTGAATTACTTTTGGTAGAATATAAATATTCCAGCTGATTATTTTATTCCAGAATCCAAGATTGAGTGGAGTGAAAAAGGTTATTGTATTCATTATCCTATTAATAATTTCATTGCAGTTTTTTGACCCAGAGTCGAGTCCGATCCATGTTCCTAAAACTTTTAAACTTTTTGGGTTGATATGGATGGCCAAATCGGAGACAGATGATCATTGTGGGGGCTGAGTACTTCGCATTTTTCTTCGTTTATACAAAGGCCAGAAACTTTGGAGAAATCACTCAAATATTTGAGCACACGTGTGAAATTTTGTGTCGTTCGTTGTACATCGCCCGTGGTTAGGATTGTAGTGTCATCTGCATAGGCTTTGACATCTATCCCTTCAATTTCTGATAATTGTCTTAGGAGAGGATCAGTTGCAATGACGAATAACAGGGGAGCGCTCGGATCTCCCTGGAGACAGCCTCTATTTATTTGGTATGTGCATTGTTTGGCACCATAGCCAACGGTGTTTTTTGCATTGGAAAGAAGAATGCCAACCAATCTCATCATATAATGACCAAACCCCTTGTTCAGCTTAAGTTCATCAATTCTGGAGGAGGAACTTTGGTACGGAATTACTTATTCCACAGGACCGTGAACGAGAGGCACAAACCTGTCTTTATTTAAATCATTAATAATATTTTAAAGAAATAAATCAAAGCTGTAGTAGTTTTTATTATTGCGCTATAATAAACAGCTTGAGTTCTTTTACTATTCATATCAGGGTTCCTCTTCCCAAATAGAAAAACTTAAGCTGTTTAATAGAATGCAATAATAGTAACACCAACAGCTTATTAAAAATAGAAAAAAGGAGAGGTTTGTGATTATTTGATACTATAATAAAAGATATTCCAGAGAGATACAAGAAAGATGTCTCTATTTTCTAATCTTTACTTGTCTTATGTTATAATTTGATATGACAATTGTGTCCTCTGTAAAACTTTTTAACTATATTGCTAAATAATGATTATAACTCATTTTTTCTACCAATTATACTAAATATTTTTATGGGCAAAATAAAGACCTTGATGTTTAAAATACTACATTGATGACTTGTATTCATTACATTGATTTTTTGGGTGTATTGATTTTAAACTAAAAGTCACAAAATGAAAAAAAATGTCGTAGTCGAAATCTATTTTCTACCCTTAGCAACAAAGACTTTCCAAGGATATGAAATTTAGTTCATGAATGAAATTTTGCTTCTTTCACTAAACATCATTACATTGATTGACGTTGAGAAAGTTTGTATAAGTATTTCATGCGTCGGATAATACTGAAGTCTATAATTTAGTTTTATATTTAAGCTTACTTCATCAACATTCAGTACCTACACTTAAGCATATAAATTTAATTTTATCATATTTCATTATATATACATATATGGGTCGTTATTCAATACAAATACATTTATATTGGTAAGAGGGGTCCTTTACAGATTATATGTATTACGTTTCAAATGCAAGGAGAATATAATGCTACCATCGGTAGAATACGTATAATGGATTCAAGAGAAAGAGTCATCAATTTCCTTTTCTGTCGTGGGTCATTTCTCCTGATCCATTTTTCAGGGGTCATCACTTCTTAGGTTGTACTTTCTTTAGCAATTTCTTTATAATTCATTTAAATTATATAATTGTGTAATCTTGCCCCAAAGATATTTATCTTTATTTTTACATTACGATTATAAATCACAAATAAACAGCTGAATAACTAAACCTTCCCAATTTTTTCAAAATGTTATTTTAATTTTACTATTTATATTCAAGGAAAATGTCATTTTTGTTAACCTTTTATGTTTATAGTTGGTGCTCGAAAATTGATTATGTATCTCATTCTAACACTCCTAGAATTCCCATTTTGTTTTTAGGAATGTGTATATAGGCACATAAAAACATAGTTATTAGGTATGAAATGCTTTTTGATAGCAAAGTAGCAAGGCCGCAGCCGGTCCACACAATGATGTCACTTTTTATTGACTTTGGAAACTGTCCTGAAGAATGTAATGTTAGTCAGGAAAATACAGGAGTAAAAAGAGTTTGACTCCCTGCCAAACTATGAAGAAACCCTATGCACAAAAATCACAACCTCAAAAGGAAAACAGAAATATGTACATTTATATCAATGCATTTTTTTTAAAGCAAATTGAGTTTTGGAGATGATAACGTATAAAAAAGTTTCATTGGCAACAATTTATGATATTATATATTTCACCTCGTTCCACATTCTGTGTTTCTTTTTCGAAAACAACTTTTTGGATATGACGTCAGAGAAGCAAAGGAAATATGTATATGCACACCGCCTTAAATGTGCTGGGAAAACAATTGCGTTGTTATAAGTGATGGGGTGCAAAATTAACTATTAAGCGTTTGAATTATATTTGCAGGTGATTTCCCTTATTTTAATGATGAATATACTAAAGTAATTAAAATCAGAAACACTGTTCGTAATTACCTGCACGTTCGATGACGTCCTAGATCATTTGAATAGTGCTACTGATTGATGTCAGCGTTGAATATATGTTGATATCTCTCTATGGTAATTATTCTTTCTGAGAATGATCACATTAGTGATTAACAGTTCTGCAATCAAATCCAATATAATATTATCATAATCAAGCAGTAAATGCTTTGAAAACATTATCTTTATATCATGTCAGTGTATCGGAAATGATATTTGGCTACAGTTATTTTATCGCGTTGAAGAAGTTGATATTACAATTTTTTATTTGTTTATACAGGGTGTGTATGATCTTAGACAACCAAATCCACGTTTACGATGATGTCCAGGCATAGTAGTCACTCTTTTTTTGCGTTTGAAACAACTTATTAAGAAAATGGCAGGAATGGTGCAATAGACACAAGAAGCTGATTTTGCAGCACGACAACATTAGGCCGCATGTTGATCAACTCGTCCGAACATATCTAGAAGAGTGAAATGGGAAGTCCTATTCCACCCACCGTATTCACCAGACATTGCCCCTTCAGATTATCATTTGTTCCGATCGATGCCGTCGACACATACTGGAGAGCGCTTCACCTCATCTGACAGCATACAAAAATGGGTCGATGACTGGATCACCTCAAAAGAAATATAATTCTTCACCCGAGGCATCCGTTTACTGCCTGAAAGATTGGTGAAGATTGTAACTTCAGATGGAAAATATTTTGAATAAAATCATTAATATTTTCATATTCAAATTATGTGTTTTTCTACATAAAAACGATAAAAATTTAATCGTACACCCTATATATATATATATATATATATATATATATATATATATATATATATATATATATATATATATATATATATATATATATATATATGTTGAGCTGAAGAACTTCCATAAAAGCATCCTTAAGTTTACGTGTAACTTAACGGCATATGAACAATTTCTTAGGCTAATTAATTCGACTAATGTCGGTAAATCCTCTGAAAATGAAAGCAAATATTTGAATTTTAAATTCCTGTAAATGTAAACAAGTCCACTTGTCGAAAAAAAGTATATTACTCAAAAATATTCATTCTTCAAAATAGTGTTGCATAGATGATGCTAATGGATTTGTTGTGAAGCAAAATATAATATACTAAAGGGAGATGAGGTGAACAACCTAGGCAGAAAAAAGGTGTAGGAATCTACGACGACTATAAACAACAAAAGATGAATACTGATTTTATGATTGTAAGACTCTAGTAGGCTTTATGTGCATGAGCGTTGCATAGTCATATAAGTATTTACTTTTGTTACCCTAAAAAATAATATTATTTGCTTCATCAATACTAAATCAATATCAGATTAAACTTCGATAGAACTCCATGAATGCATTTGCGAACACGACACTAATGAAGATCCCATTAAAACGATAAGTTTATGAGGAATACTGATTAAAGCCTGTGATAACATACATACTGGATTGTGTTTAATCAATTTTATGGAATCATGAAGTCGTATAAGCGTGTATCTATGTAAGTCAACATTTTTTGCTGCGGGGATTGGAGTTTTCAAAACAGTATATGTCAAGATGAGATTTGCTAAAGCTTAAATATGCCGCATTGGGGCTTTTTAGGATCGTGATTATTTAATAAAACAAGAGGGTGAACAATAATAAAAATGTGGGTATTATGAAATATTTCATCAATGAAATCGTGGCTCTTTAGGTTAAACGCCAAGTCAGAGATAAATATTTGTTGTATTTTAACACAGAATTATACATATTTATAAAAAATATTGTCTAGGATCACCAAGAATTCAACACAAAACAAAATTCTCCTATTCCTATTATGTCACGTTCCGTCGATTGGAGTAAATTTTATTTTTATTTGATACACTGAAGCTTTTTTTAAACAATGTTTTATTAATTTAATATAGATTTATTTAATAAATTTTTGGGTACAAACAGTCTTTATGACCTTTCAGACTCCTGATTTTTTCATTGAGGAATGAGTTTCTATAGAATGTATATGTATATATATCTACCCGTTGCGGGACGGAAATTGCAACGCTTACCTAGTATATTGTTTACATCCCTCTGTGTCTGTTAAAAGGATTCGAGTAGAAACATTTAAAAATATAAAGCGTTAATATAACTCTTATTTTAATTTTTTATTATATATATCCGCCCTTAACAGCAACAACAGCCTCTAAACGGGGCCTGAAGGCCTGGCAGACAGACCGTATGTAATGAGCGTCCATTCCATCCCAGTGTTCATCAACTGAGACCTTCATGGCTTCAATATTGGGGGACGTATTCTGCAGGCCCTAGCCTGCGCATGCGGCCAAAAAGAAAAGTCCAAAGGTTTACATCAGGGCTGCAAGGAGGCTACTTTTCCTTTCCCCAAATGGGATGCTCTCTGACAAAAAAAATCTGGGTGATTTTGCTGTATGGGCTGGTGCTCCATCCTGTTGGAGCACCACTTCTTGGTTTGGAAGTGTTGCCTGAACCCAGGGCAAAGTTTGGTGTGCAGCTCTTTAATGTACGTGGCTGCATTCAAGCGAAACCCTCGAGGAAACCAAATCAATGGCATTGTGTCCACTGATGAAGCCACAAAGACCAGAGACATGGCTGAGGCTGGATATTGATAGTAGTAATTGTTTTAAGGTCTTTATCAAAATCTTCAAAGGCCACAAACCAGTCATTTCTTTTATTTCTGACCGGATCCACAGTCCAGTTATTTTCATCACTGAAGATGATAATCCTTCCAGCTGGTGCAGATTTCAGGTCATTGATCAGACCCTTGCAACGTTATTTGAGGTGTCAATAATGGCCTCTCCAACATCACTAGGGACTTGCCATCACAATCCTTGCCAGCCCTTCTGACCGTACTCTCATCAACACCAAGGTCCTTGCATGAGTCTTATGTTGGTGGTTGGAGCCCTTTGGATCATATTAAAAATTAATTGTGGTTTTAATTTGTATTTGCCACCACTCCCAGATTTCCTCTCGACCCCTTGGTTAATGTCCAGCTTTTTTAAGACGGTAAATGATCGATCTTATCACATTCAGTTGCTGGCAATCTCAGTTGGAGTCTACCCGCGCCAAGAAACGTCGACACTTGAACTCTACGGTCTCACACGTGATCCCAAACGCGACTGTAACAATTACCCAGGTTCTAGAAACAAAAAAATGGTTTGAATCTCGAAAAAGTAATTTCGAAGTACTTACTCGAAGACAGTGGTCTTATATTTCAACCGGAAAATCCTTTAATGACTTTTAAAGGCTCCGCAAAAGACAGCAAGACTTTCGAAAGTAGACTGGACTATATATTAGTGTCTTCTAAAATTGCTACTCGTCTTTCTGATTTTGATAAATTCCCCCCGCTCATATCTGACCATTGCCCAATAGTAGCGAGATTCCATACCGCTAAAATCAACATGCATCCTATTGGAAGCTAAACATAAGCCATCTTAAATGTCAAGAAACACGTAAAAAAATATTAAGTACAATAACGAGCCTCACTCATAAAATGAACATTGGAATCTACTCGCCTTCCTTCACTCTTGAAAAAATAGAATCTTCGTCCAGGGGGATCTTCCTAAAAGCGGGATCTGATAAAGCTAAAGAACGAAGGGAAAAAATGGAAAAATTAAAATTAATGGCACATTCTTCGGAAGACCCGTCAGATATAAATGACCAAATCAACAAAATGATTGATTATGAAAATAAGGGCACTCTTATTCGACTGAAGTCAGCCTTAGCGGAGGATAATATAATGGGGAAGTCCTCTTTCAAGCATTTGGAGGGATATATAAGCAATATGGGTAAACTAAAAGCACTACGAAACAAGGAGGGCATAATATCGAGTGACCTAGAGTTTATAAGAAACGAAGCTTCAACTTTTTTTGGAAGCCTGTATTCCTGTCAGGACTGCCAAAAATTCAGAAGATGTTCTTTCTGTAAATTGTGGAGAGACATGAGGCTTAATTACTCCTCGGAGCTTCAGGATGGATTGTCCCAATTATCTCCTCATAATCCCGACGAAAAAGAACCCATAAATCCGATCACGGAACAAGAAATTATGGACTTTATAAACAATTATAAAAAGAAATATAAATCTCCGGGTCCTTCTGGCCTTCCATTCGAGTTTTATGAATCCTTTGCTCCACAACTTGCACCTGTCTTGCGTCTAGTATTCAAAGAGATTTTCCAATGTGGCACAGTTCCTTCCTTCATGAATGAAGGCTACATAAAATTAATTCATAAAAAGGGGAAAACCAACATATAATCACAAACTACAGGCCAATCGCATTACTCAATACCTCTTTTAAGATCCTTACAGGTATATTGAACAAGAGGCTCATGCACTATGTCCCTGCGATTATAAACAAATCTCAAAAAGGCTTCATGAAGGGTAAAATGGCTGACGATATCCCACGTAACATACAGGACGCAATTACTGTCTCAAAAAAAGAAGATTTGGATTTCTCAGTAGTGCTGGTTGATTTTCAAAAAGCATTGACTCAATATCGCATAAATTTATTGTAAGTCAGCTTGATAATAGTAATATCCCAAAGGATTTGACGCATAAAATTGCTTCCACTCTGAGGCAAGCCTCTTGTAAAATCGACATACCTGGTAAAAACCCAAGCTTCAGTATTGAAAAAGGAGTCCGGCAAGGGGACATTCTCGCGCCAACTTTATTCATTCTAGCCATCAATGTACTATGTGAAGAAATTATTTCAAATAAAAACATCATAGGACTACACACAGAAAAAAATGACCTTAAATGTCAACTTTATGCAGATGACTGACTTTATTCTTAACAGGGAGCACAACAGTTCAACAAAAATCCATCAACGAGCTCTTTAGGTTCTTGAAGTTTTTCGAAGACGTTCCGGGCTCTCCATAAATGTAAATAAAACCGTCGTCGTCTCATCTATAGCATCCTTTCTAAAACCAATGTTCCCAGAATTGAAAGTCCAGAAGTCGGCTCGTCTTCTGGGTATCCACATCGCCCATAAGGAAAACGAAACCGTCCTAGAAAATGAAAAAAACATCATTAATAGCATTGAAAATGCAGTTTCCTTTTATAAAACTGAATCTTAATCTTCTGGACAAAATCAACGTATGGAATAAAAAGATTATTCCGCGAGTAGTTCACTTACTCAGATATGTCCCTTACTCGGCTCCTGTCAAATCCTCAGTTGACTACACACGAAGAGGTTTCCTATGGAACTCAAAACGACCATACATATCGGACATCAGACTTCACACTCGAGTTCACGACTGGGGGTTGGGCCTCGTTGATCTCGAATCATTTTGGAAGTCCTTGAACCTTTCTTGGCTGAGGAGACTGAGGACGAGTGAAGAATTCTGGCTGTTAATATTAAAAGAAAATTTGCAGTTAAAAAAAGGTGTCTGTTCGAGCAACGAATCTTTATGGGCCCCGATGAACTATTTAGAATTGTGAAGAGCATTGATGTGTCATGGGCTAATATGGTATTATCGTGGGAGTCCGCCATGAGTGGAGTATTCGATTTATTAAAGGAGCATGAACCACTGAACTTTAATAAAATCATAGGAAGTACTGAGGAATTTTTCAAGTATGATAATCTCACATCAAGGGGCCAAGTCTCGCAGCTACGGGGAATATATAGCCCACAAACTTTTTTACTGGCATCAAAAAATTTACAAAAAGATTCACATTCCGTCCCCCTATATGGCCCATTTACACCCTTTTATATTGCACTGGAGGCACTCCCCAAAATAAAATTAAAAGTAGCATAAACGTATACCTGAAAGCACATGACGCCAGGACCCTTGTGGAAAAAAGAATGGTAAGACTCGCTGTAGAGGACCAAGGTCTTCTCGACTGTGGATGGAAGACAGTAATGAAAAATCCATTCACCAATTCTAGTCAAAAATGGGTGAGGTATCGGCTTGCTACGTCAAGCCTTTTCACTAATAAATCGAAGGAAAAAGTTGAGGAGCAGCTCTGCTCTTTTTGTAATGACAACACGGAGACCTCGGAGCATCTTTTCTACGAGTGCAGCGCGGGTGCCCATTAGGAAAATAGTGGAACCTTTTTGCTGGAGGAGTTTGGTATTTTCCTGAAGAAGAAAGATTGGCTGCTTGCAGTTCATCCGGAGAGTAAATGCGCTTTCCAAGCAGACGCCGTCCTCACCAAAGTCATCGGTATGATTTACGCCGCGAGAAGCAGGAACCGCCCCATCCCCACGCATATGGCTTCAATCATTTACAGAGAGGTGGAAGCCCTTCTCCAAGTCCGCGTTCCAAAGTGAGCTTTATCTTACTACTTTTTATTTGTTTTACATTATTCCCCTCCTCCCCTCCCCTTCTTAATCAAATCAACTTGATCATCTCTTTTAAAGCCTTATCCGATCTTCTTTTCCGGTCTTTTTTAATTTACTTCAAATATTTATTACACAGGCCAACAAAAAATCAACAAAAAAAAAGGTCGGACTAATTTACCATAATTCATATAGAGTTTTATTCACTGATTCCAAATATGGTATTCATTTTTCAAAGTTAGTGATAAATTCAGAGCTAAATGGATTTCAATTTTTTTAGCATTTATTAGATTCAGAGCCATTTTTGGCATACAAGGACTGAAGTATAGAAAAATAAAAAGCAATGATTTGATAGAGCTTAGATCAAAGTACTCATTTCAATTTTTACTTCGTCTCTGGCACATTTAAACTTTAAAATATATGTCATTTTGTACGAAAAATGAAGGGTTTTTCTTAGAGACTCACTGTTCCTCACTGCTCCTCACTCAAAGGTCTTACATGATTAAAAATTGATATGAATATGAAGAAAAAATATCAAGCTTTAATTTGATATGCTTAATATTCCATAAAATGCCTTATTTTAATCAAAATTAGCAAATGAATATTTTTTAAATCCTCTCCATTTTGCCCTTTTTTAGAGAAATTCATAACTCACCCAGTGAGATAGAAACAGAGAGAAACTGACGTCACAACGTATGTAAACAATAAAGAGTAATTTTCCTTCTTTCATTGGAATTTGAGTGTTTTTTCCCGGAAATCTTCCGAGGATCCAGGATTCCTAATGAGTGGCCTGCCGGCTGTGCCGTCGTACACAACATTTGTGAGAAGAATTCATCGTGACACAGCCTCGGATCAAGCATGGAGCAAGGAGTGGAAGCTTAGGAGGACATGACTCCCCAGAGGGTGCTTAGCCTATTCTCTTTGCATCAAAGAGGATGATGAGTCGGAGACAGACAGACCCTCAAGGACATTACCCCCCTCCTCCTCTCTCTTCCTTAAGGCTGGTTGGCTGGCTCATTCCGTCTGCTCAAAGAAGATGACGTGTCGGGCACCCCGGAGGGAGGGAGGAATGGACTCCCGTGAGAGAGAGAGAGAGTCAATT
>CP045891.1:4216508-4252046 GCA_013387185.1 Caligus rogercresseyi
CAAACCTTTTATTACTGATTTAATCCAAAATGTTCGCCAATATGGGTCAAATGTAAATAATTACAAACTTTATCTAACAGCTTCTCAGAGTTGATGAATAGAAAACATGAAATAAGCAATTCCATTATATTTATTTCACTCACGTGCAAAAATAAAAAAAAATGGATAATTTTATATCAGGTCAAAAGTTTATTTTTATCCTCCACTCCTGCACGCTGATGCGTGTAGGCTGAGCACCATCCTGTTGGAACACTTAAGAAGACTTCTTGGACTGCTTAAAGACTTTGTGATCTATTCTAAGACCGTGGTCTTCCATATTTTAAAGTATTCAGTGGATGTGAATCGGTACCCAGAAGAAGAACCCTATTGGAACATCTTCTCCTCCATCGAGCCACAACACCCAACATCATCACTGAGGCCGGATACTAAGTCTTTGTAATGTACAGGAGTTCCTTGAAGTGTTCTCAAATTATATGACTCTTCACCTTCTTGTTAATGACCACAAGCACAGTGAGCGTTTTTTCGTCGGAGTAGAAAATTATCACTAAATTTCCATAAGGTTTGGTCCCAGACTTTTGTGTACCTTAGTATCGAGTCAAATTTAATAAAATAAAACAAAAGGAAAAATGTTCACCAAATAATGATTACAAAATTATTTTCTTTTTCTTTATAAAAAGCGATATCTTGTAACTAGGCATTCTTTAATAATCTTCTTAAGATATTAAGATATCAATTATACATTCAAGTCATGCGCCATATACAGTATCTAAGGAAGGCAATGGAAGTCTACAAAGAGAGAAACATATTGTCCTGATTTACATGTTGAATTTTAAAAATGGACATAGGCATCATAATCCCCTTATATATAATTTTTTTGGGTGTATGTTGTCTGTACTTATTTTTAACTCAAAAAGTAGTAAACTCAAGCAGTAAATGCAATTGCATACCACAAATTAAAAGACGTGATCAAACTTTTCCATGGTTTTTGTTATTTTCCACAGCTTTTTACACAATAACTTAAAGAAAACTGATTTTTTTAAAAGTAATTATAATTTCTCCCAATATAATGCATGTTTCGATCAAAGCTATTGTTGGGCGATAGGATTTGCTCAATTCAAAAATTTGAGAGACTTTGATTAACTTATTTTATTTGACGAATAATTATACAATTGCTAAGTCTGGTTTTATTTATATCTCCACAACTTTTTTGTATACAATATTATCAAAAGTAAGACTTAAATGGTCAAATATACTTGATAACTTTAATGATGATCTATCAATTCATTTGCCTATCTTAAAGTTTTTTTACTGTAAAATACAACATATAAAGGAAAAAAAAGTTCTGTCCAGATATGGAGTTTATGTATATTGATACTTCTTATATACTATTTTTCAATATTTTCAATTTCCTGTGATAAAAACTGTGCGGAAAAGGAAATATCGGTTTAGAATAAAGTAACATCTAGTTTGAATATATCATAAGTACTTGCATCTCTTAAATTTTTTGCATTTTTGTAGCATATGCTATCATGATGTAGCCACTAGTGGCTCTAAAAGTGCGCCCATTGGAAGATTTAATATGTGTTTTATAATTTTTTGTATATATATATATATTACACTGTATGTTTGTTTTCTATGCACGACCAAACTGCTGGACCGATTTAGTTGAAAATTGACATGGATCTTTTAAGATCCATGGAGTACCCTCCAAAGGACCTTGGACACTATTCGTACCCAATGATCCCATTGAAATTCAAAATAAAGACTAAAATGTCTATTTATCCCGAAGAAATTCTTCCATCATCTTTTTTATGAAATATTTATTTTAGAACACCCATAAAACATGGCCATGACGACATCAAAAATGATGTGACAGGCAACAGAAGTTTGTAACGTTACGCTTATTTATTTGTCTTCCATGCACGGCCATATCACTTGACTAATTGGGTTTGAAATTGGTGTAGACCCTTTTTTCGATCCAACACGTAACTCCTTAGGGTAACTATTGACCTGGTTACGTCACAATGTGTCATTGGCCATAAAAAGATAGCTTATCAACTTTTTTGATCAAATAAAAGTTATAATACTGTCCCAAGTGAACTCAAAAATTACGTCACTCCTATGTAAAGGCCAGAAACTATATAACCATTTATTTTTCGTCCATGCACGAGCATATTAAATAGCCGTTTGAGTTTAAATGAAGCATGGGTCTTAACCCCATAAAAGTATTTTAGTAGTTCATATACACTTTGTTGAGTTGCTTACAGTTTGCTTAAAGTTTATTCTATATTTTTATTTTTTATCCTTTTAACATTTATTATAAACGGTTGAAGAATTCAAATTCAACAATACTTTATTTTAAATATAATTGTTCTTACAAAGTATGTTTCTTATATTAGTTAATTTCTTTATTTAGTTCCTAATGAATTGTCTAAAAGCATCAAAACTGACTCCTTTATTTGTAGATAATGAACTACTTTGTAACTAACCTTTTTATAAAATGATTCAAATTTCCAAACATAGAGTTGAATTTCTTTTGATCCAATATACTTACAAGAATGTCTTTCTGATTCTCATCTCCTCAGTCAGCATGCACACCGGGGAATACACGATCGTCGGGTGGATATGATTTTCCTCGTGTTGCTCACCTAACCAACACGCCAGAATATAATATGTTATACCTTATAAAGAGTCTTTTTAGTGTGTCCTTTTGTCTCACATTCATGTATTTTCCATAAGGAGTTAAATATATTCGGGTGTTTAATAAATGCTTACACTTTTGAAGATATCCATTGCTAACCATTGAAGTAATAAAATAAAGACTCGGTATCATCTACTTGATATTATCATTTTTCTTTTCAATGTTACTAATAACGCAGAATAAAAGCACTTTAAAAATAACCATTATATATTATACAGCTATATGAGAGATACTTGTAACCTTAGAATGAAGATCTAATTTGTAGTACTTCAATTCTGTGGTACTGAAACATTGATGAATGGAAGATTACCCTTCATTGCTTTAGTTTGAAATTGAAATGTTTTCTATAATAAGATACATATAAATGCTTTGCATCGGTATAAGAACTATGATATGCTTATATTTTTTTCATATATTGAAAGTTTATCTTTAAGCTTACATTAACAGGATTTAGACATTTTCGTCTATTTGATACTGTGAATAATTTTAAACAATAATTTTATGTTTGCTCAGCTAAAATCCAGTTATTTTTTATATTGTTTATGCATTTTTAATTTACTGAAGAATATTTAATATTTCATAAAAATATAACTCAAGTGTGTCAACAAATACAATTGAGGCATTTCATTTTTCTTCCAAATACACTATGTATTTGAATGACAAATATAATGTTTAGCCTATTCCGTATGTAAAAAATATCAATGTATTTGTTTGTTGATTTGACATTTACTAAAATGAACACATACCAAGAGAAAAAACAAAAAAATGTGGACAAAGTAACTTTCAATCGATGATGACACAATGATTGACGTGTTGAAAATGAGAGGTAAAATTGTATAGAAACCTTATACATAATTTACACGTAAATAAATATTTTATATGGACTGCTTCCGTCCTTAACATTTAAAGATGAGGAATTACTCATTTTACTAAACAAATTTGTTATTATAAATACAGATAAATTGGAGTGATATCAACTCTTTAATACTAGTTAAAGTAATAACAATTTTCTCACGATAGCAATGCCCTAGTTAGTCATTTTTCATAAACATAATGAAAATATTTAAATTGTATATACAATATTTATCTTACCATGATTCGTATCTTCTAAAACAATCTCTTTCATAGGTCAACTTAAACATAAGACATTAGCTATAACTTACTGCAAAGATCATGAATTCATTATTTGTCTTCTGTTGTGATAAAAATGCTAAGAATATTTTTTAATACTTATTTTTTCCTATCACATACTCTATATTCAAATATATTTTTTAAATTTAAGAGGAAGCCTGCTGGACTCTCAATTTCGAGGGCGCAGGTTCGACTATCAACCTAATTGATATCAAATGAGTCAACCTCATTGATCGTGTTGTGTCGGTCCTTATCAGGACCGTGGACTGCACTCCAGTCCGATCCGGTTCGATCCAGTCCAGTCCTTTTTGTCGGTCCTTAGAAAAGGAAAATGTTTCTTTTTTACGTCAAAATCTACGTCATGTTGTCGACATCTCTTAATGCTATGAAAAGGAAAAATCCTTTATATGAGGAAAGTAACATCTTCAATGAACTGATGACAAAGTTAACATTTTTACCTCCGCCGAAGGAGGTATTGTTTTCACTGGCGTTGGTTTGTTGGTTGGTTTGTTTGTCAGCAGGATAACTCAAAAAGTACGGAACATATTCGAATGAAAGTTTGTGGAGTTGTTGTAAATGCCAAAAGGAACAAGTGAATAAATTTTGGCATCTCTGAGTGCAGAATTAAGATGCAAAATGAGCTAAATACTACTAAATATTTCAAGTTAGCCTACTCTGCCAATAGATGTCGCTGTGCTGTGCTCTCCTCTTTGATGAACTGGAACGCCCCCTATAATTCAAGTGTGTAGAGTTAAACGAGCAGTATGTAGAGTTAAAAGGACAGTGCGTACACAGGTTGGAAATGACAAAAAGACCAAGTGATTCATTTGGTGGGGATCGGCGGAGGTTTGTACTCTCTGAGTGTATACATGCCTCTAGTTTACTTATGTTATTAATAAGTACTATATTGTTATCATTACAATAATAAATAGTCGATGTTTGATGACAATACTTAAAAATCGGTCTATAGTGATTTAAACGGAAGGGCTGTGAATTTATTATTTTTAAAGAAATATTAAATGAGTAATGACCGATGATGAGTATATTGAAAAGCCTATATTTTAAAAAAAATATTTCCAAATTATCTAATATAAATATTATTAACCCCTTTTGTTGCTATTGAATTAACACCTAGTTATAATAGAATGTATACATATAATAATAGCAGTTAGAACGTATTAAAAAATACTTTTACAACATTTTATGAAAATTAAAGGACTGACAAAAGACAATCTCAAGGACCGACAGTCCTAAAGACCGATTGGACCAGTCCTAAAACTGGACTGGACCGGACCGAATAAATTGGAACCGACACAACACTACTCATTGATAAAAACCTAGGTTTGATAGACTAGTTTAAAACTATAATGCTCATTCATAACAAAACCATAGAATAAAATAGGCAAAATACAAAGACAAATTGATAGAAAATAATGATGGACATTGTGGATTAATGAAAGTAGAAAATAAAATTGACGCAATACAACAGAATGTTCAAATGATGATTACGAGTGAAATCATAAAGAAATATAAACAAATACGACAATTATAACATATAGAGGGAGGCTTATAATAAGAAATTGAAGAAGTGAGGACCCACAAATACATTATAAGCTTTCAGAAAAGCGATCTCTGTAATAAGTTATCACATCAAAAATTTAAGTGTTTAAAAACTGCATTTTTCGAATATTAATTACTTTATTATAGTTTCGTGGGATACCAAATGTTTTTATACTCATATTTTTCTATCAATTATTGAATTTTTGTTATTTTCAAGTGTTTTTATTATTTTATTCTGAATATTCCGAAGTTCATTCGAAATATACAAACTTATAATAAAATAAAATTATTGTATATGGATTATATGGAAAGTAACAATGCTATTTGAATAATAATTTTCTCCAAAGTTATAGCCATATACATATATATATATTTATATATATATTCTTACATAGAGATATATTAACGTTACAAAAAGATTTATTCGCATGATATAAATATCTAGTTGCATAATCCAATAACATTAGAGTGTTTTTATATACAAATGTGATCAACAATAATAAAAAATATTTTGTAACAACAAAAGATAATCTTGTATTTATTCTTTGTGTGTATTTGATAATATTACGAATATTTTTCATATATATATATATTTTTACATTCAGATTAAATCTTATGATATTCCCTTCACTTATTAATATATTACTTGCAGATTATTTATTTTCATATGAAAGTGGTATATGTTTTATCAATATAAATAAAATATGAAAGTTTTTGTTTGGCACAAAATTGGAATAATGTTCAATAACCAAATTTCTTTTACCGGACTATTTTTCCACAAAATGCTATAAAAATAACATCTTTTTTGGGAATATTCCATTCCTTTGAAAAACGATATATTTTCTTTGCATGTATAAAGAAAACATATATTTGCACTTATTTCAGAGAGCGGGTTATGTACATATAAGACGTTTTTAGGTATTTTGTTACGCTTTATGAAGTGTAGGTATATATTTCCCCCGCTTTTAGGTTTGAAATATTAAGAATGTATATTTTAATATAATTTGAGCTTACATTAGTTGATATATTATATGTAAATAAAAAATAAATATATATATATAGTTTCTTCAACAAAATCGAGATATTGGATAAGATGAATAGACAATTTAATTGAATAGTTCCCACTCAATATTTCAAGAAAATAATATATATGTATAAATATTTTAGTTATATTAATTATTATGTTGTCATGAATATATAAAACAGAGTATGCTATTTCAGTGATTGAATTGAGTATTTTCATTCACAAAATAAAGTAAGCTTCCATATGTCTTATGAAGTTATTTTAAAAGTTAAGAAACAGAAATACTTTTTTTAATAAATAAAAAGTATAAAAGTTCTAAATATTATTAAGTTTTCTATATGATAAAATCAACACTTACATCAATATTTTTTGTGTATGGACATATAAATCTTAAGCACAGGCCTATAGTTCTCAGCACTATTTCAAGATCCAAACTAGGCTCAATCATCACAAAAGGTCTCAAAGAGAACCGTTGAAAAGAGTTGATATATTTCAAACTCTTATCTTTAAAAAAGAAAGTGAATAAAATGGGGTCTCCACCATAAACCAAAGAAAATAATTACAATCCATGAATATTGCATGATTTTTGACTCATTTAGAAATCCCTCGATCTATGGGTCCACCTGAGCGAAACTTTTATTCAGGATTAATATTGGCAATGGAACGTAAGTACTGCATTCATATAATCTGTTCTGGTTGCTCGTCTAAGTATGGCTCCCATGTATCTAAGCATTAATAGACATTGTCCTTAAAAACACGTTCTCATTTATAACAAGTCATCTACAACGTAAATAATTATACTTTTGATATCCATATACAACAGCCAAAATTTGGCAAATCATACTTCAAAAGAAGAAAAACGCACTTAAATTATTTGTTTCTCCCCTTGTAAAGTCTTCAATTAACATTATATGATAAAATATATCATCGAATACTTTTTTCTCGAACGTGATTGGTTGAGGGGAAAAGGGGGAATAATAAACACGCACGGCCGTGCGTGTTAAGGCGTGTCCAACTCTCAATGTTGGGGGCGCAGGTTCGAATCCCGAGAGGGGATGGTCATTTTTGGTCTGCTACCTCATTGATAAGATCCTAGGTTCGATAGACTAATTATAATGCTATAATGCTAATTTATATCCATCGGATGCAATTCTATAATATAATAATAAAAAATAATAAAAAATGATAAAAATAAATAATAAAAAATGATAATAACAATAATAAAATAAACAGTTGGTATTATGTAATAAACCATGTCTTTACGACTGTTAATGTCGAAAAAATGAACTCAAAGAGTAAAAATCATAATTAGAAAACCTATTATCTCTTCTTATAAGCCTCGATCCATGTAATTTATGAATGCTTTAAATGTGAATTAAATAAAGTAGCTTCATCAAATCCCAAAATAAAAGGATCAGCACTCACACAATTGGATTTTAAAAATATAACGGAGCTACACAAAAAAAATAATGGTTATGATTGAGTTTGCACAAAGTGCCTTTTTTCCTTTCCTTTTTCATGATACTTGTATGAAATGAATTTATCAAGAATTATAAACCCTCTTTGGATTAATAAATATTGTAATTATTTTAAGAATTAACCTATTGCATACAATAATTAATTCTTAAATCAATATTCATGAATATAATACATATTATTGATATATTGATTCGATGGCTGAAGGTCACAACTTGATCGTAGTACTACATTATATGATTTTATGATAAGCTACACGATATATATATATATACCTATATATATATATATATATTGTGGAGTTTTATCATTACAACATTCAAAATAAAGTCTAAAATTACTCCAGTAGAACTTTGAATTTAACTAGTACAACTTTAATTATAAATAACTGATTTTCTATTCGATAGGTTTATGTGCATTTAATGCCAGTTTTTTTATTTTTTGTTAAAAATGTTGAACAAAAAGAACCACAGATAATGTCATATGGTTATGAAAGCTGTATTGCAATTGTTTATATATAAATGGTGTTAAAAAGGCTCTCAAACTTTTATATTTTAAATTAATATTCAAATGATTGTCCCAAGACGGTATTCCTTAATAATAATAAATGTATAGTGAAGAATGCATTGCATATGTATTTTACCCTGTAAAATAAATATTGCATACATTCTTTGTAGGATGTTCTTCTATAAATTTAAGAGTTGTGTTTTATCTTCAATAAAAAGACCTAACATCAAAGACAAAGGAATGTAATAGGTGCATCATTGATTGTCCGTAGAAATTTTTGGTCCAACTGACCAACCATATTCAATGAAGAAAAAGTCTCATCAAATTCAAAATATAGTGAGTGCAACAATTAGTCTACATTTATAAGATTCATTGATCAATAGGTTATTATATATTTTGAATTATAAAAGTAGCAGATGTTATTGACAAACATATTTTTTCGTCATGTTTTTTACATTTTCATAAAAACTGAAAGACCAAATATAATTAAATTTCTTTGATATCCCGGAATCATTAAAGGGATTCTCACATTTCTAGGTATAATAGCATGATAATAAAAATCAGTTTTTTAACATATATTTTTATACATATATAGCATTTGAGGATGGAACATACAGCAATTTTTTTCAGTCACGTTTGTATAAGTATGAAAGTAAACTGAATTACAATATTTATCGATAATAACACTCAGTTTATTTATTCTGAAGCAATCTTAAATCTATTTACTTATCTAAACATAACACATTAATTATAATATCTTGACATGTTTATTTATGATTTGAAAAATACTATCCAGAATAAAAGCATTCTGTCTTCAATTCATCTTTCCAAAATGAAAATAAAAATATAAAAAATAGTGCGACGTTACCAAGGCACTAAAGAAAGATTGATTATTCGATACCATCCTAAGATCCCACAAATGGTACAGTTAGCATTCTCAACAAACAAGAAAACAAATGCATTTGCCATAGATTATAGATTAAAAAACAATCGCTTAGATTGTACATAAGTCAACTAAAAAACATCATTATCATGTAAATACTGCTTCAAGGCCCTTTTTCATGCTTATGAGCTTGCAATTTTGCTCACAAAAGGAGCCTTCGATCGAAATCTACATAAATAACAAAGAATGGAAATGGATGCGTATCTAAATATATTTTTTGTTACTTGTTTGGCTTATCTTTTAACTTCTTCTTAAAATGAAAGTAGGCATAACCATAAGAACTGTCAAAATAAATGAATAAGAACAGATTTTCAAAACTTGCAGATGTTTATGAATTGTAAGATTTAATAAACACTTTAAGAAACTTACTTCAATATATGTAATGCTTTAAAGAGGGATTTAACATATTTTAACCCAATAAGAATCCTGCAAACTGCAGAGACATTTAACCTCATGCTAAAGATCAAAGGGACTGCGGTGAGAATTAATGGAACTCCTATTATGCGCAAAAAATGCCCTTCCGCCAACTGTTGCATCCGACACTTCATTGAAAAAGGGTAGTTTGATGTAAGGGAGAATATTTTCGGGCACAAATCAGGGAAAGGAAGGGAATTATTCCTTGAGGAGGGGGGAAACAACAATAGGGCTTCTTCCCTCCTGCCTCCTCCAGGTTCTTTTTGGAGGGACTACTAATAAGAAGAAGAAACAGGAGAAGGGGAAAAACAAGTCATAGAAGATGAGGAGAAGATATTCCCCAAACCGCTGATGCTTTTTGAGAGAGTTTGAAAGGAAAAAAAGGGGAGAAAAAAAAAGGAAGGAGACAGAAAAGAAAGGAAAAACAGAAAAAAGGCACATGACCCAAGAAACTTCGTTGCCTCAGTGAGACAGTTGAGGAAACACTGTGATATTCACCACCTCGTCTCCATTCAAGACATCATCACAAATCATACTAATGATGATGTCCTAGGCTTTCAATAAACAAAAATCTCTTTCAATACAAACCCTAATCAATCACAAACAGGCTTTCAATTCTTTGTTTTGTGTACCTATTTATTTGTAAATCATGGCTAATTTGCGCAGCTCGTTCGTCGTCAGTCCTCTCGTGACATTCTGGATCGTCAGTTCTCAGATGACATCCGGGAGAGGGTTGAAATGCATGAGTACATGGGTCCGCATGCCACCGCGGGGAAACAAACAGTGGATCGCGGGAGCAAAATGCGGGCCTCGGCTCGAGTCTCTAAAAATAAAAAGTATGGCTCCATTTCTGATGAAATCGAGGAGAAGGACGACCTGGAAGAGGATGAGGTAATACCTCTTATTAGTTGTGTTTGTTTGTAAAATGAAATGGTTACATAAGCTACATTGTTATTTATTTAGAAATACCTTAGACATCCAATTATATCAAATTTTAAATTGGGAAATCTTTTTATCTTAATCATTTCTATTCTCTCATTATGAGCAAAGCCTCGTAACTATTAAGTATAGTTATTTGAATATAAATATTGAAACTTCATTTTGGGGGATTTTAATTTTTGTCATTATTTTTTTTATTATAAGTAATACTTCTGACTTAGTTCATTAAAAAAATAAGCAAATTCATTCTTTTTACACCTAATAACAACTTCATTCTCAATTTCAAAACACAAGCACATTAGCATAATACAATTTACTTCAAAAACCACCAACGTTGACATAGAAAAAACACATGATTGATCTTATTTCTTTGTTGTGTGTGGGGGAGGGGGGGGGGCAAAACATTTTCTAAAAGTTTATTTACTTATTAAAAACTTTCTTCAAAGTGAAGTGCTTGATTTTTTAAATCTGAAATACAAAGACACACAAAATATCAAAATTTAATTGGATGATATTTTAATGTTCATGGTTGTTTTTATTTCTTAGTAAAATTCATATTTTCTTAATTATTATGAAAGAAATATACTATATCACATCTTCCACAGTTGTAAATGTTAATGCTTAGTAGAAATTGTAAAAAATGTGATATGATGAAGTATTAATAAAAATGAAGATAAATTATTTATAACAAAAAGGTTTTTTGTTTCCTTTGAGCTTTCCATTAAACATTTTTGTTAATCGGCCGTCTTATTTCGAACATTTTTTCGTTTCTTTATTTGATTATTATATAGGATTATCATACAAATATAACAATCAAATTATTATTGTGTTCTTTATTTATTTTTGAATATCTCATAGAGATAAAAAGATAAAGAGAGCTTATTCCCTTCATCTTTATTTTTGTGTCCAATATAAACATAGTAATATGCACTACGTCATCGTAAGCTGATCATAGAGATAGAATCTATCTGTATGATCAGCTTAATATGACGTTGTACAAATTACTTTTTTTCGGTTATAAAATTATTTATTATGTTAGTTATCTAAAAAACGAGTAAATAAAATATAACAACAGATAACAATAAAAGAAATAAATTTTTTTTTAGACAGTTGTGTTTTAGAAAAAAACATCATTGAACATTATAGAAGAAAATTACTATCTAAAAACTACTTTGTTTATTTTGAACACACAGAATACAGCTGAAAGTTGTTTCTCTGCTATTGAAGGGAATCAGCTCTCTATATCTTTATATTTCTATGGAATATCTACGTGTATGAGAAAATAAATGAAACACTTTCATTCAGAGTTTTTAAAAGCATAGTTAGTGAAGGGTGATTCACTACAATTGAGACACACGTATTACGATGTATAATTTTTGTATTAAATTTCTCATAAATATTGCTTAAATAAAAATAATAGTCTAGTATGTAATAAATAATATATATTTTATGAATTTTCCAAGTATCCTCCTTTGGCCTTCAGTACAGCTTTGAAACTCCTAACGGTTGAGGCAACAAAGGCAGATATTTCTTCCTCAGATAAGGAGGCCCATAGCTGAAGCAGTTTCTTTTTTAGAATCTCCACTGATGGTCAGGACTTGCTTAACACCCTTCTCTTCAGAATGGACTATATTCCATAGTACATGGGGTTCAGATCTGGGGAGGATGGTGGCCACAAGTACTTGGGACAAAAGTCTGCAAACATATCATTACAGAAGCTTTGAACCAATTTGGTGGTGTGGGATGGATCCCCATCTTGCTGGAACACTAAAGGTGTCGTTGGATACTCTCTTTGTACCCATGGGACTACCTCCTCGGAAAGAAGGTAAAAATACACCGCTTGGTCGACCTTCACCCCCTCCTCGACGAAGATCAAAGGGGCCCTCTTCCCGTCCGACGTCACGCCCGTCCAGACCATGACGGAGGGTGGCTTCTGGCTTCTGAAGGCTGTCCTCAGCTCCACGGGGATGTCCTCCTTCTTCCAAGTCAGAATCCGGTCATTTTGACTGCTGTGGGTGGCCTGGACCGTGAAAATTTTATCATCTGTCCAGAGAACTGATGGCGACCTGTCTTTGGAGAGTTGTTGAATAATTTTTCTTCCCACGGATAAGAGGCTTCTTCATTATGGCCTGGGACAGAATCTGAGGTGGCTTCTTCTTATAAGCGAGCATCCTCAGGTCTTTCCTGATCAATCTCCAAATGCTAGTGGTGATCATGTACTCCTCTTTAGGCATTTGTCTCATGGATCAAGTTGGATTTGTCCTGAGTTTCTCCCTGATCCTCTTCTTCCCAGGCAGTGTCCTCACAATTTTTTTCCGGACCTGAACCTTCCTTGAAACCTTGCCTAACTCCTTAAAGGCTTTATGGTCCTGTAGACCGTTGCTCCGCTCACTGTGGCCTTTAAAATCTTCATAATTTCAACCGTAGATTTTCCTTTACGAAATGAGGCCAAAATCAAGTCATATTTATCCTGTTCAGAAGCAATTGTCTATTGCAAGCAGGGCTATCTCACACAACTTATTTTTATGAAAGTTGTAGCTGATATGTCTATCAACAACAACAAAATAAAAAATGGAGGGAATATTAAATTTGGGGAAACGTAGGAGTTACCAAAGAGAGAGTCTCAATTCTAGTGAATCACCCTGTATATATATATATATAATCCAATATTCTCCCTTAGGCAAGTAATCATTTTTTATTTAATATTTTTATAAAAAAGTTTATTATATTGATATCGTCGAGGTTGTCATTTTTTATGCCTAAATATACTTAATCAAAGGGACTGCTGTTTAGATAAAAGAAAATGGCTCTTAGCATTAGCAGATATTAGATGTTAGATTTTTAAATGTGAACACTAGAGATTTCTTTATAAAAATGAAAGGGATTATTATTTGAAACAATTTTTGATAATATCTTATATACTTGGTAAAAACAATTTTGAAGAATTGCATGATTTTTTTACATTTATATGACATTTGCACTATATATATATTGTAAGCATATTAAAAGTATATCAATACATGTTTATAAAATGTTTTTATTTTATTTTGATTCAATAGTACAATGAAAAGCTTAAAAATCTTATGCTTTTCTGAAGTCAAACATTTTGCGTTTAACTTAACAATCAGCTAATCAGCTTTAGGGTTAAAAAAATAATAAAAGACCGACCAGAGCCTGAAATTCCGTTTGGCCCACCCATCCCTTTTTACATCGGTTTATTCAATCTAAAAAATCAAGATGTTCGCAGAGCATATCATAAAAAGGTTAAGCAAAAACCGCCTTCGGAAATTGTAAAAACGAAGACTCCATAAGCTTGATGAAAGCAGGAATGTGTCCTCGTTATGTCCTCAAATCATAATGAAGAATCCTTTCTCAGATTCAAGACAGAAATGGCTCCGATATAGGCTGGCAACTTCATCTCTCTTCATGAGTAAATCGAAGATTCATTCAGAAGATCAACTATGCCACTGGTGTGGGAGAGAGAAAGAGACCTCGTTCCACTTTTTCTATTTCTGCCCGATCATTATCCCGGTTGTTAAGTCAGTAGAGGAAAAAATACAAAGGACATACGGTACACACCTTGAGCCCCCTGACTGGCTAATATCAACGTCCCCAAATTATGAGAACGCAAATAGAGTTCATAATTTCCAAGGTTCAAGGCGTTCTGTACGCCTCGCGGGTCAAGGGGAACCCTCTCCCTATAGGACTGGACAAATTGGTGGAAACATACATCTCCCTCCTAGACCGAATCAATTATTATTAAACATTTATATGTATATTTATGAACAAATTGAATCAAGTTTTCTTTTTTAAGCATTTTTCGTGTTTTATACTTTATATATTGACCATTTGTCCCCTACCACTTTTCTATTTAAAAAAATGTTATATGAACGAAATATAATTTATAACCATTCAAAAAAATATATATATATTACGTAGTTTGACATTTAAGCTAAAAAATAATGTTTGAACTCTCAATTATATTTATATAAAAACATTTACATAGCTAAATTGTTTGTAAATTTAGGTGATGAGTACCTACGAAGCAAATTTTTCTGAGCCAATGTGTAAAACCATTTATTTCTATGTTGATAATAATAATGTTTCCTTTATGGATATATAAGTTAAATATAAAAATATTAATATATAGATTTTGGCCAACGATGTCCTAGTAGTGCAGAAAAATTGTAGAGGCATGAAGTAGATGCCACAAGACAAAGTCATCACATGCTTGTAATGTATAATGTTTGGTTGGCTGAAGAGTTCTTCCAAAATATTTTTTAGCCTCCTTAATAGACAACTTGAAGATATTCTATCCAATTTATAATATAATTAATAATCTTAAGCATTTATTTAGAAGTCACTACGACTTATATCCAGCCTTATTTTTAAACATTGACCATATGCACTTAACGCATTAGTTTTTATTATTCTAACTAAGGTTAATTGATTGAAATAATGTTATAGAGTCACCGAAACAAACATAAAACTTCGATATTGTTCAATCTAATGTGTTCGAAATGCATTTATATCTATCGGATGCAATATGATTTCACATGTGATGCAATAAATTTAGTTTAGTCTGTGGTGGCTGTGTACCAAAATATATCTTGTAAATTATAATATTTCCAACACGGCATTGTCCCTTCTTAATCCTTTCCTCATCCAAACAAACTACATAGAAAGCAGACGTATTTTCATTAAATATACTTAGTAATATATTATTTGACATCTTTTCACTTTTAAAAATGATGATGTATACATAAGTCAAAATATTTCATTCCAATGTTGATATACTAGGGACTACTTTATTTTTATACATGTTGATCCCTATGGCTTTTCATATATATAAAATAAGCCTTCTTTATTTTTAAAGTTAAAAAAGGGGGTAGAGGTTGAAACAGAACATTAGCAAAGGATACCTTACTGAAACTCTGTTCTCAAAGGAGATTGGTTGAAAAAAGTGGCACGAATAAAAAATATTGTGTGCACATTGATGCAGAGTGAAGAATTTCATGAATTTGGACTAACAAAGGAAATAATATTTGTTACTATGAACTTGAGCCCCATCAAAAAATAACTTTTCTTAATTTAGCATAAAAATCTATAAAAAATTAATTTAATGAGAGGAAAAATGTGACTTTCTTTAGGATATTTTCCGCATAATTTTTTAAGGTGAAAATAGATAGCAAACTTTTAATTAATAAAAAGTGAAAAATAATGTTTTCTATCAAATGTACAAAAGTTTGTAATGAAATTAAAATGTAATCCTCTTTCATTCGTATATTTTGAGCAGATGTATGTTTTTTACCATATGCATTAGTTTAATGATGTTATTGGGCTTCATCACATTTATTTAATCCTTATAAATGAACAAACAAACTCCTTTTTTTGCCTATATCGTTCGATAGAATTGCATCCGATAGGATATAATAAGCACTATTGCATTATAATTAGTCTATCGAACCTTTTTAGATATCACTAGGAGGGCAATAATTATTATGATTCTTGTTATAGAATATACTTTTTAAATGGGTCATTTATTTAAAAATCATACATAACATATATATATATATATATATATAATAAATAAAAATAGCAAGAGGAGTAGTGATAATAAAATCATAAATTAATATTTTTAGTTTAAAATTAACTCTGAGCAAGACCCATCACATCATTAAAACATCATAATCTAAATTATATATAACGGAAGTGAGTAAGATGAAAAAAAGAAAAAAGTTTTGTAAATAGTATATAAGAATATATTGTATTACGCGGCTCCCTCGATGATGTCATTTGAAGTCCTCTTATATCAACATGAGTCTCAAACGAGAGTAAAAATGACAGGACCACTGAGGAAAAACTTTAAATTATCTTGATTTAACCACTAATTGCCTCTATGCTTTAAAAGATATGAAGCTTCAGATTTTGATTTTAATATTGGGACTTATAAAAAGGACACTCAATGACAAGGTGGAAAAAGTCATTTACATGTTATTTTAAATATTAAAGTAGCTGTCAAATATATTAGAAACGAAAGTCATGCATTTGTGATATTTTATTATTAATCCTTAGCCTATTTATCCATATTATTAGAATAAGATAGTCAAAACGGAACAACAAGGGTGATGAATGGGACAGAGAGGTTGGGTTAAGGTGAAGTATACAGCGTCCATATTACTACGCCTTTGTTGTTATTTGAAATATGATATGTAACATATACTCTCTTTCTCTCTTGCATTCCTGCTTTTTATTCAATATAGCAAGGAATGAGATAAAATTCAAAAAGATTAATTTATCTAAAAATATAAATATGACCAATGTGCATATAGATAAATATTTAAATAATAGCTTCCCTAATAAGTGTGAGATGTTATCCAATCAACGACAATATTTTATTAATTATATATGAACTATTTACTCTTCACGTATGAAGTATTTTCATAATACCAGACTTGTTAAAGGATCATAAAATTAAACACTCTTCTGAAAAAGGATAGAAAATTACTTTGGGATTCTGTTCCACTTTTTTATATTGTAATAAGGATTAGGAGTTAAAGCTACCACTTCCTTGCCATATCCAAAAAGTTACAGTCTCTTGGGTTTTATGGCTTAGTAAACGGGGATTACTGTAATAGATTTTAAAGTTTCTATAAGTCTATAGTCATTTTGAAGAAGCTTTGAAGGCCAATATGTTATCTTAGAACTTTTTTGGACACAAATTTTTATTTGCCTAGTGTGAAATTTAGTCCTTGTTCAATATATCGATGATAATTTAGAAAATGATCCTACCGTATCCTCTAATTTATTTATTAAATATTTTTTAACATAAAACATATTTATACTTGACGTTTAAATTAGGTATGTAAAGTAATATATCACATTTATTGCATTATTTATTCAATTAAAAAAACCTCAATTTTTTTATTTATATGTGGATAAATAACAACAACTTTGAATCATATCTCATATGCCGAATTTAAGCCTTGCTCTGCCTTAGCTCATTTTGAAATATGAGCAGGACATTATTCAATAAAAGCATGATATTTTCACCGCGTCTATGTCCTCAACGTTTAAATTTCTAAGATTCTTATTGATTAATTGAAAATATCTTCATATATATGTATGTACGTAGATTGATTATCTAATTTTACAAATTTTCAATTAATTAAAAGACATCATTTTTTATCACATATCATCATCCCTCCTTAATAAATTTGGATATGAAATGACAGCCTTTAAGAATGTCATTAATCAAAATATATTTAGCCTATCTTCAAAAATATTATTTAATTAAAATGTTATCCTTGTTCATTATTATATAGAATAAAAAGTCTTCTTTGTCTACGATGATGGCAACAAAAAAATGTTGTTAAAACTACAGGGTTAGGCAGAATTAGTGAAACATGGAAATGACGCAATAGCTTCCAAAATACTTAACTTATAAAATATATTATTCAAAAAATTTGTTGACAACAAACTGTTTCAAAACATATATTACAAAGTTATTCCACGTATCCACCTTTTGCTCGAACCACAGCCCTAAGTCTCTTGACCACACTAGTGCATCAATTACGCACAATCTCCTCTGGAATCTTGTTCCAGGCAGCCTCAGCTGTGGCCATCAGCATGCTCTTATTGACCCTTGGCTTAGCAATGGCCTTCCTCTACACCATCCTCTACATGGCAAGGTCAAGGGGGTTGCAATCAGGAGACGAGAGAGGCCAAAGCTCCTTGCTCCAAAAGTGGTAAAAATTGGCTGCACACTAGTCCTGCACAATCTTTGCAGTATGGGTCGAAGCTCCGTCTTGCAGTAAGCAGACAGGGACTCCACCAAACTCTTCCTGGATCCACGGGAATACTTTGGTCTTAAAGAAGTCCTAAAACATGATTTGTTGATTTTAACACGTCTGGAATCCGTAGTAAGGGTGATTTCTTGCCATTGGAGGCCACGGCCCCCAGACAATCACAGATGCCGGCTTCTGCATCTGGTAGACGTTTCAGGTATTCTTTAGTATCTTGGAAGCATCCCTGCACAATATACGATCATTTTGGGGATTGAACTTCTTTGTGTTCTCGAAAAGTTTCTCATCAGAGAAGATCACAACGACACTAGGGTTGTCTGCGTGCCATTTGAAAACCAACTTGATCTAGCCTTCCTCTTGACCCTGGTGGCCTCGTTTAGTAGATGTATCTTCCTGTACTTAAACGGCTTCATGCCCAGGTCAGCTTTGACCACCCTCCCGATGGTCCTCGCAGCAGATACGTTGTACTCCTCAGCCATCTTATTCATTGAGCACGCGGGTTACGGAGTATTTTGCCAGCGACGGCCTTGGTCAGCCTTGGTGTACTCACTGATCGCTTCTTTCCTTGTTCAGGCTTCCTTGTGGTTAAGCCTGTCTCTTTGAAAACTTTTTTGGAACCCAGAAGAAGGCTCAGCTTACACCAAGCATGATCATGATAGCCTTGTGGGACTGACCAGAGTCCAACAACTTGAGGATGGTCGTTTGCTTGCTTTCATGTCCATTTTGTCTTTGTTATTCAACAAAAAGTTGTGAAAACAATACGGCATATGTAGAAATGTACGCAAAACATAATTTTATATCATAACAAAGCCTCTCAAACTCATATTTAGAAAGATATTATTGCACTTACAATCCGATGTTTCACTAATTCTGCCTAAGCCTGTATATTATTGTATCTTCCTATATAATATACAAAAAATAAACGAATGGGCTACAAAAAATGTTAAGGCATTTAAGTTTTGTTTCTTATTATTTATAGTTTGTAGGCATATGGTTTAATGATGGTGGTTATATTTTTGTACGATATACGATGTGTTTTTTATGTTTGTCTCAAAGTTAAGCGGCACAAAGAATTATATTTTTAATTAACATGGATTGAAAACGTTCATTTTATTATTTAATATGATTTTTTAAAGTTTAATGCTTTTTTATGGTTCATATTTTTTTAGTTAACAAATATTCACTCTGTAGCCTCAAAGTCAAGCGGAACTAAGAATTATCTTTTTACTATTACAGATTTATAAACATTTTTTATGTTTGTTATGGATTTGAAAACATTAATTTTATTATTTTAAAATGATAATTTTCTTAAGTTTTAAGCTATTTTTGAATTGGTTCTTATTTATGGCCACTGTTGGCTTAAAATATATCCATTATTTAGTAATTGTATCAATGGCGAATATAAGATTAAATAATAGATATATTCGAAATTTATCGATGTGAGAGATTTTCGAGTTCAAATTAATTCAATCATCTTTTTGATATCAGTTTTACTTTTTAGTAGTGTATTACTGATTTTTTCGCGTGTAAGTCTATTTATGCTTAACTTTGGAAATTTTTCCTAACTTTAGTTAATTCATAACATTTTCCTTTTAGATTTATGCATGTTAATATTTTATTCAAATGAACCTTATCAATTGTTTGAATCACGTGTGAACATTAGTACAAAGAAGCTTTTACAAAGGAATAAAGAAATAAATATCATTTTAATTTGATATATTTGACAAAGAAGGCACTTCACCATGCCTATTGATTGTTTTCCGTGACGCCTTGATTTTTCCTTAAATATTATTTGAATACTTAACTCTTTTTAACTCCAAAGTGGTAATTCATTAAAACCTTATCAAGAACGATTCACGTCGTCGATTCAAATAAGGTTCTTGAGAAAACAAAAATATGGTAATGCATTGAAAAAACTTTTTTGTTTGCAACTAGAAAAATCCAAATATATTTTCATGCTTTTAATGAATTTAAACATTTGAAAAAAATACTGAGAATACGTGGCAAAAAATATTCATAAAGTAATTTCGGGTCAATTGATTGTGGCCATAAGTTTTCTATATTCAGATATACTCATTTTTATAATATTCAGCAATAACGCTTAAACACAAATTCAATGTACATAATTACAAAGCCTGAATATGTTCTAGCATTTCATGCCAAACAAGACACACATCACGCCATTGAATGATGATATGAATGATTTATGAGTGTTCTTGACTTACTTATATTCATCTCAACCATTTTCTCATCTGTCATTCAACTCAAAGAGACTACAAATATAATCTTAAGACTCTTATTATACGGAGATTAACTTAGTTCTGACGTCCTTAATTGGGAATTAAGGATGCAGTATAAAAAACTGATTAATATTTTGGCTTATATATTTATGGAGAATCATGGCATCAGTTTTATTTTTATTTATTCTACTTTTAAGCTTTGACATAAATTATATTTATATACTTGATTATATTGACAACCAAAAAATAAATTGGACACAAAATCGAATTCACATAGATTGACTTAATAAATTATATGCATGGCTGGCTTAATTCATAGCGTTTCATGTACATTTTTACCTATATGACATTTTGCAGGAGGGAACCTTTAGTCGAAGTATTATTTATGTCATGGGTTATATTTTACTGATTTTGGCTCGTAGCTATTTTTAAGAAAGTTCTAAATGATGCACTTAAAAAATAAAGATGGCTTCAAGAAGGGCTTTCATTTGATGATTGAAAAGGGGCTTTAATATGACTTCATTAATCACATACTATATATATATTTACAAGCAAAGTTTTTTGTACACATACTTAGTATGCATAATACGTGACTCATGAGCAAGAAAACCATTCATGTATTTCAAGCAATACGCTAAAGAAATTTTAATGATACCAAGATTGTATTTCCAATTTAATCAGCGGGGAACGAGAAATTTCAGCTTCTTAGTGTTCAAAGTATAAATCTATTTGAATTTTCGGAATCATCATAAAGCCTTTTAACACTTAATAATATAGGTATTTAAATGCAAGGTGCAAAAACGAATAAACGAATTAGGATTTTTAAGATCCGTTCGATCATAGATCTAATTTACGTGAGTCTCATTTAATATGATTAGAAACAACCTGTTTTTCTAGGTGACGGGTCTCATTCCTATCTATAATAAAATATTGCAAATGTCTTTTTTACATAATTTAAAGAATAATATATATATATATATATAACCTAGGGCTGGGGGATTTTTCGATTTCGATTTTATTCGCGATGTAATTTTTTTCTACGATTGAAAATGACACGTTCGATGTGAAAAAAAAAAAAAAAAAAAAGCTCACGAAGTTGGGCGGACATGCACGAGGATCTGCGTGCGAACCAGGCTAATAAGCTGATGCCTTCAAAAAAAAATCATCAAAGTTTTCACAGACACGGGGATAGCCAATTGTATCTAAACAGCGCCGCACGTAACCAATCAGTTGGAGAGAGCCACGTCAAGTTGAGTTGCGCACACCACAACATAAACACACGTGTAGAAGCAGCAGTGCAAACGCAAAGCCGTGGTGAAGTTTACAGCCATATATATAAAAAAATAGTGTTTTTGTTCATATCGTGATATAAAATCGAAATCGAAAATTTTTGGGGGAAAAAATCGAAATCTAACTTTTTATCATATCGCCCAGCCCTAATATAACCTATTTGATTCGATAGAATTGCATCGGACAGGATATGAATAAGCATAATAACATTTTGTTTGTGTTCATCTTTAATGCCGTTCAATCGTATTGTCAATCCAAAAATAGTATAATTTTATCTTCCAAGGCTCTCATTATGTTTCATCACATACTTGTTTAAGTATGAGTCATTATCGGTTTAAAAAAACTAAAGGAGGTTCAGCTGAAAACATAGTTGCTATATCATAACGATGAAACAAAAATCCCTTCCCCTAAAAAAAAAATGTTAATATACCATGTTGTCTAAATATATTAAATCACGGAGTCCTAAGTTCGAAATAAACAATTGCCATAGTACATATTAGTTTAAGTAGAAGGTGAAGTACATTATTTGACTAGCCGTTCTATTTATTTCGTTCATTGAACACATAATTCCTCAAACCCTTCAATTGATGCCCTTTATTTCACAGATTTTCCTTTATTTTATTTCAGGCAGTTCCAGTTCCTCTTAAAAAGCAAAAGGACCCGAATCTCCATCTTCGGATAATCACTTGAAACCGGATCTTCCAGAGGCTGCGGGTAGTATAAGTCGTGTCAGCTCTGTATCTCAGTTTTCTCAGCCTCCAGAAGGGGAACATGAAACCAGGGAATCCTGGGACTCAAAGCTCACCTTCATTCTGGCGACAATCGGCTACGCCGTTGGTCTTGGAAACGTATGGAGGTTTCCCTATCTGGCTCAAAAGAACGGTGGAGGTAAGGATACCCTGGCTAAACAAACTATAAAAAGAAGTATATTATTGTTTTTTACAAATAAATATTAGAAAAAAAGCCTCAAAAGATGTTTTTCACATATAAAATGTTCAATACATTTTTATTCTATTAATAAAGTATAGGTATACAAAGAATATATAACTTACTTCATTTGAAAGTTCTCAACAAATATGCAGTGATTTAATTAATTTCTGTATATACTAATAAATAAAATGTGTGTTATGTAAATATATAATTCGTTTGCAACTATGGCTAAGATGCCAATGGAACTACATCTTGTGTTTCTAAATATGATTTATAAGTTATTTTATTAGAAAACTATGTAAAAAATACAAAGTAAGATTAGATATGTCTTCACCTTCCACTATCTGGTATAAACCATAAGTTAGTTAAATTGATGTACATCATATTCAAAAAAGTTTAAGCATCTATCAAAATCATGTAGTTCATTTAGTGTGATCAATAGGTTTTTTTTACACTGTATAGATCCATTCTTAACTTGAGAAGGCGTAGTCTAAGATCGATAAAAAATATAGCGATACGTGACACAGAATGTGGTTTAGGTTTTAAGATGGTGTCAACATTTGAGAGGGAGAACGGTCTTCCTGAGCGTTCCATAATTCAGATGTTAACATTACGGTTGAGATACGTACTCATAAAACCGTACATAGAAGTGATTTGATGAATTCCTTCATGTTCAAAAGCCTATAATAAATAGTTTATCAATGACCTCTAACATTTTCTACAACAAATGAGCTGAAACAAAAAGGCCTTATGAAAAAAACCGAGCTGTCCAAACTTGTCCCCCTTCTAGACTCCGCCTTTCTATGGACTATTGTATTCTCAGTTTTTCTTTGACTAATAATTGTGATCCAACCGTTTAAAAGCTTCTAAAAATGGAATCAAAAATATTAGTTGCCATTTACCTTTAACAACCAAGTGGTACCATATGTAATCCTAATTTTATTTACAAAATGGTTTTCTAAAAAGTAAAGCTGGTTGGTGATTTTTTGAGACTTCATATCAGTATCTGTAGATTATAGTGTGTTTAGAAAATAATTTGCTACAATCAAAAATCCTTTTTCATCACGAGTTACTGTGAATATAGACAAAAGTCCTATAATATTTTTTTCCGAAAAAGGCCTACTTCAGGACAAAACTTCCAGTAGTTAAAAAATTCCTTCAAAAAATGAGTTTTGATCCAGATTTTTTTTGTTATAATGTAGGCATACAAAAAACTTTTTGTTATAATAAAAAATCGATTTGTATTAAAAAAAAACGTTTTTGCACAAATGTATTCACTCTATGTAGATGACGTAACCAAATCATTTTATCTCATTGCATTTTTCATAAAGGACTTAAATAAGCTGCTACATTCGGAAATACCTATATAGCATATTTATGTTTAAAATATGAAAATCGCATTAAAACTATAAGTTTATGAAAAAATTTTAAATCCTTAATCTCTATGGCTTTATTGTTATGAATAAAACATAGCGGATACACCAAAGAATATAATAGCACTAATGTTGTAGTATTCTTTGAATATACATAGCCGTTGCCAGCTCTTTAGGGAATCAGAGGCCATTTTAGGTATAACTAGTTTGAAAGATAATATTGCTTATAAATTAGTCGATTTAGGCACTTCAACGTCGTACTCATTTGGATATTTATATCTCTATTGAATATTGACTATTAATACTTTATAAATATGCCTTCTGTTATTTTTTGTAGCAATGTTATATCCATTTAGATATATTAAGCAATAGAGTATTAAAAATAATTGTTTTGTTTTAATTACCTCTTTTACATTAATAACTACTTATTAATTCTTAGGGGCCTTTTTGATTCCATATTGGACCATGCTCTTCGTGGAGGGTCTTCCTCTCTTCCTTCTGGAAATGGCAGTTGGCCAGAGGGTTCGAAAAGGCTCCATCGGGGTATGGAAACAAATTTCTCCTTACTTGGGAGGAATTGGAATAACGTCCGTGGTTGTGTCATTTAACGTTGCCCTCTACTATAATACGATTATTGCCTGGTGTCTCTACTACTTTGCTCAGAGCTTCGGTTATCCTCTCCCTTGGTCTGACTGTCCCACAGAGGAACTTAACGCCACTCATGTTCAAGTTGTGAGGGAAGTGAGGTATGAATCATTTAACAAGTTTTTTTCAATATTTTTCCTTATACTATAAAAATTGCTAAAAGAAAAATATCCTGACTTATGCATGCGTTATTTAGAGTGTTATTTGTTACTAGCAATATAGTGTTAAAAAAAAATATTCCACTAGCATCGTAGTTGTTTCAGAGAGGTCTGTTGTTCATTTTCAGAAAATAGAAAATCTTATTTGAAGTCTAAGGATTGGCAGGAATAATTCAATCGGTAATAATATTTGGTGTTTTTTTTTTAAGCGTATATGATCGGGAAACGTAAAAGAAATCTACTTAAAGTAATACCAATTATTGAAATAACGAATAGCAATCGATAATCCCAGTTCTGCCCATTCATATTACTAGAGACAGATTTGGCTACCAGTGTATCTAATCTAAATATACTAATTCTTCAATCAACTGTATATTTTATTCCAATCATTGAAAGGGAGCACAAAATCTTGATTTAAAAAATAAATTAAGGTACCAATCCCTGTTGGGGAATTGAGGCAGTTTGACAACGATTTCGGTTATCTTTTTACCATTTTATTTTACCAAAACTCAGAACCAATTATTCGACGAATACGTAGTAAAGAAAACATTGTTTTTGTATGAATCTTCTATTGTAAGATCTTTTTTTGTTTCACTTCAAATATGTACTATGAGGTATTATTCACTCATTAGGATAAAAGAGAATTGCCATTATAATAATTGGATTCTTCCTTTGTTGTCAAGAGGCCTTCATGTATATGTGAATTGCCTTATATATGCAAATACCTCCTGAAAGAATTACATATATCAGAAGAAATATTGTGCATTGTAGACATATTATATCAATAGTTTTAGTATGTTAGTGAATATCATATATTATAAGCAGTATATCTAATCTTGCGACTAAATCTAAAAAATAAAAGCAAAGGAGAGAAAATGACGCTGATATGCTAAAAATGCCTTTATGACATTTTTTTTTGCCCATATGGTTCGATAGAATTGCATCTGACAGGATATAAATAAGCATTATAGCATTAAAATTAGTTATCGAACCTAGGATCTTATAAATGAGGTAGACCAAATAAGACCATCTCCTCCCGGGATTCGAACCTGTGCCCCCAACATTGAGAGTTGAATACGCCTTAACACACACGGATATCGCACTTCCTACATTTTCAACAAACTCGCTATAATTTTTCCGGGTTGCCGCCAGTTCTTTTTACCTACCTCGAAAGCAGACAAGCCTAGCTTTCATATTTGGAGCGCAATTTTATATTTCATAATGTCGTCATCAAGGAGACCACCTAATCAATTACATCTCGGAACTTTGCAAAATAATTCTAAGCACTGGTTATACACCCAAAGCTTAGCAGAAAATGAAAGCTATATTCCAGCCAAAACCGGGCAAAGGTGACTATAGCTCAGCAAAGTCATTTAGATCTATCACACTCTCGAACTACATCCTTAAAGGAAGAATTCGAAAGAATTGCACAATGGAAAGTAGAAGAAGTTATCCTTAGACTTCATTCGCAACATGCTTACACAAAGGGCCTATCGACAGAAACAGCTTTGGCACAAGCAGTTGACTTAATCAAAAAATCAAAATATCAAAAACAGTGCACACTTGCAGTCAGTTTTGATTGCATTGGTGCCTTTGATTACATACAATTCACGCAGCAAATACAGCAATGACAAAACTTGGAATACCACAATGTATCACATCCTGGTACATGGAATTCTAAATACAAGAACAGTAACCGCTGAATTAAAAGGTGAAAAAGTCAGTGTTCAACAACGCGTGGCAGTCCTCAAGGGGGAGTTTTGTCTCCAGTGGTGTGGAACATGATCATGGATACCCTTTTAACCGAGTTCAAAGAGGATGCGGTTCAAGTTATAGGTTATGCAGATGATATCCTTTTACTAATTAGTGGTAAGCATCCAAGTACTCTTGTCAATAGAATGCAAGATGCAATCAATATAGTTTTAAAATGGGGAGCAACAAACGGCCTGACCTTTAATCCATCAAAGTCACGAGCTATTGTCTTCTCAAAAGCATATAAATTAAGATCTAAATACTTTCCGCAGTTATATATGGCTGGAATGGGTATGGAGTATGAAGCCCAAATGAAGTATCTGGGTATTATTTTTGATCAAGGACTAACTTGGACCGAACACCTCAAAGAAAAAGCTGCAAAGTGTTCCCACATATGGAATATGGTAAAGGCAGTAATAGGGCAAAAATGGGGGCTAACCTCTGATAAAATCCTGTGGCTCTATGAAGCTATGATACGACCTATCATCACATATTGGTGTCTTATATGGGGGCACTCCATTACTGCGAAGAAAGATGGAATCAGGAAATTAAAAAGTATTCAGAGAAAAGTACTTCTGGGTATGACTCAAATTCTTCGCTCAACACCGACATCAGTGCTAGGGATAACTCCTCTCGACCTCTATATAAAAGAACATGCAACAAAGTCAAGATGGAGAAAAAAAATTACTCTCCGTGATACATGGGATGGAGTGGGCAATCTCCCAAGGCGACGAGGGCATCGTTTCTTAGTGATAAGATACTGGACAAACTAAAACTGAATCAAGTCAATGACTATATCACTGGTTGTCGTATATGGGTTGACAACTGCCACGTTGAACACCCAGATACAATTATATACACCGATGGATCTAAAGATGAGCAGGGATGCACAGGAGCGGGATGGACTATCACTCGTGGTGATGTGTCTATCATCAATCCCCGTATCATTGAATAGCGAATCATCAGTTTTCAAGCGGAGGTCACTGCAATCAATCAGTCGGTAATAGCTCTTCTGAACCAAGATAAACCATCAAAAACGTGATAATTCGATCGGATTCTCAATCAGCAATTACTGCTATTCTGAATCCTCTCACAAAGAGTGAAACTGTAAAAAAGTGTGAAGAAACATTAAACATTGGTAAATGTGATATAAATATAAACCTCGATTGGTGTAGAGGTCATTCAAACATTACAGGAAATGAATTTGCTGACTATCTAGCAAAAAAAGGTATCGAAAGTGAGAGTCGTTTGAGTGTTGGAGCACCTCCTAGCTACATAAAGAAGGTGATACATTAATCTTTTTTATGAGTGGTGTAGTAGATACAAAGATGATCAACTAATGAAGCACACACATCACATGTTAAAAAAACCAAAATCCAAGACTACTCAACTGTCGCGCCAAAATATGAGTCTCTTGTTCAAGCTTATACGGGCCACAGACCATTTGTGGCTCATCTAAGTAAATGGAAAATATAGACGGAATCTGCAATATCTATATGGAAAAGCCACAAAGCGCAGACCACTTAATTAACAGATGCCCATCACTCTCTTATGAGAGACATCAATTCATGCAAGAAGAGAATGAAGACCTACGTATCCTTAAATTGATGAAATGCTCAAAAATGGAAAAATTAATTAATTATAACTTTAAAATTGTTTAATACTTTAGATCTACTCCTGCTGTAGTAACACATATACCCTCTGTGTGGTCTATGATTGCGAAAAAATAATAATAAAAAAGCCAGTCCATGATCCTAATTCAAAGCAAGAAATTGTAATCCTTTATGTAAAAGGTTTGGAAAAGAAGAGAGTAATAATCGTACAGCAATTATTTTTTAAAAGTATGGGCGACAAGCCAAATCGTCGTGTACCAAAGCATTAGCTTCGCTATTTTGAACGCGAAGGCCTTAATTGCGAAGAAAATACATCGTGGGACCCTCTCATCCACTACAAGCTAAGAAGTGTGCTTCTCTCGGCTGCGGCTATAGGTATGGTGCGCTGGAATGAAGATTCCCTCGCTTCAGAATGAAATATGGTCGTATGCGTCTAAGGAGGTCCAATATTATCCATCGGTATCCCTCAATCATCGCCGAACAATATTTAGAATTTTTAAGTGCTTTTTAAGAGCGAATAGTTTATTCAATATTTCTATGCAATATTTTGAATGATTCGATATTGTTTATTTGTGTTTTAATTTTAAGTTGTTATCGTTGTACAATATGTTTTAGTTCATCTCCAAGCGATAAATTTTAACTATAATGTTATTTGTGTTTCATTTTTAACGTATTAGCTTTGGTTTTTATGTATTTATGTACATTCTGTAAAAATTGAACTGTGAAATATAAAAAAAAGAAAAGAAATTGTAGCTGTGTTGGTTCAAATTGCGTTCAAAAGATTGTATTTTGTATATCATTTTTTTAAAATTACTAAAAATATATTCATAGTTTATTAAAAAAATTTATACAAAACTGAGCTCAAAAATACTCGTATATTATCTCATAATAAAATTAATATTATTTTCCCAAAAAATAATATCTGTGAACTAACAGGTTATCTAATGTATTTGAACAGAAGTAACTAAAAGTAGTGTAGTTTTGTCTGTTTGATTATTATTATTATGGTGTAGTCATTTAAGACATATTTCATATTGGCCTGGCTTTCATAATAAAATAACTAAATTTCAAAATACCCGAGAAGCAGCATAAGATTACTAAAAATATTATTTTTTCCACTATTACATTGCTTTTTTACCTGAAACTAGTAACCGTTTCTAAATATTTGGATAAATCATCGGAATTATTCTCCAAAAAGTAGCGCTTGGGATTTAATTTGGGAGCAACAATAATCAAGTCTTCGGAAAAAAAAAAATGTTTCGTTGAGACAAATGCCTTGGGGGGGGAAGGGATACAATCCATTTTTAGATAAATATATGGTCATTAGGTGGTTGTTCTCTTTTTCAAATGTTTGTGAATGTTAGAAACATTGTGGGATTTTCTGTTCTTGGTGATAAAAGGAAGACGAATACAAAGATTATGATTCAGAAAAAAGGAAGGGGGAGAAGTGAGGCAAAATACCTCTCCCTTCTGTTTTTATTGCTATCGCAGGTAACACTAATGGCCGTTACCAAATGGTAATCGTATATTTCATATCAGAAAGATCAATTTTTGGGGGAGAGTACGTATTTGTTATATCTCTTAAAGTATAGCGATTTTTAGAACACCAAACATGATCAAATGAAAGCTTGGTTAACCAGCTTAATATTTTGGTATACTAAATCAGTCAGTTTAAAAGTAGAGAGTTATATGTACAATAAAAAACGCTATTTCGGTACAAAGAGCGCATAATAATGGAATTATGTATGCGTCAGAGACAAAGTAAAATTTTGAGAGAAATACCTTGACGCAAATCTAAGAAAGAAATATTATTTATTTTTTTCATAATCGATTTCTTATAGGTCAATAAAGGTCTGAATCTATGATGTAAAACTCCGATTGTACTGAATTCGAACTGATAGAATGCAACCCAAGGTCATTTGGATTATCATCTAAAGTTTTACTAAACTTAAAAAGTATACTTTACTCTGAAGCGAACAAGTCATCTTCTACAGGCGAGTGAAGTTAATTGATACAAAAAAAACTAGAAATAAGATAACAATACACACTCCATTTTTTCTTTGTTTTTAATGAAAACTTTGTTTTATTAAAAAAATTAACATACGTCTGGTAGTAAATAGATTTCCTTAAATTAATAATAATTATTGAAGTCTGGTAACGTCACCAATTTGAAGAATTTTCAGAAAACTATATTTTTACTAAATTTTAAAAACTTTGACCTCGTTGCGCGCTCGTAATGTTTACCGATTTGTTCAAACTTTGTATGTCGTCTTTTTATCACCAAGAAACAGAAAATCCACAATGTCGCGAAATTTCAAACATTTGAAAGAAAAAATAGAGAACAACTAATGTTATAGGCATGTTCATTTCTGCAGCATGTTTGCATTTCAAATTTCGAACATAGTCGCCATTGAATTTATCGATCCGCTCTAAATTTGGAAGAAGAGCATAAGTGATGAGCGATGACTTTAAATGCTGAAAAGTAATATACTATTTCATATATAGATGTATTCTCTTTGTGTCGTTAGCAATATTCCCTGTTTTTTAATTTACGTTTGCAAATTTGACTCCAACCATAGTAGGTTTTTAAAGCTAAATATTATGGTCACAATTATACGTGGATTAATATTGTCAAACAAAGTTTTTAAAAAATTGTAAAGAACGCAAATCGTCTTTTAAAGTAATTAAGAAAGGTATGGACATTCTACTGTGCTTATTCATTATTGTTTATGGTTGTGGCATTCAGTTTTTATTTGATGTTAGAAATGTAAAGATTTTGCAATTTTTATGGAATTTTAATTTTAGAAAACACTGTCTATTTATGTATTTAATACATGATTATTGATGGAAAATACATTTTCGAGAGAAGAGTGAATACATAATAAACCGCAACAAAGTATTACTTTTAGGGGTATCAAAGGTTTTAAATCAACTAGGTTGTAAAAGGTTTTTTAGATCCAATAGTGAATTAAATTCAAGTATAGTGTAGTATATAGTTTCGCAATTATCAGATAAACGGGACTTCATACAACGTAGTCACGAACCCTAAGATTACCAAATCTTTACGTATTTGTATGGGTTTTTAGGATGATGAATTATCTTGTCACACTTAAATTAAGCAAAACAAGAAAAAAATAGGTAAATAGAGTTTTTAAATAGAGTTACGTTTGACACTTTCTAAAGAGAGTTGTCACTTTAAAATATTGATTGATTTTTTTCGCTAAATACATGACAATTTCAAGGCGTTCACAATACTTTCCAAAACGTTATTTTAAGTGCAAAACGGAAAATATTATTCACATTCAAAGAGGAAGCAATACGTTCTATATCTAACATCTTTTGAACCAATCTCCAAAAGACATGAACCTTATATGATAAATGAAACTATTAATATATGATCGTACTTACGAACCAAACATGCTCTTTTTTGCGGCATCAGCGTTAATCAAAGCAATAACGATTATGTATTTTTAAAATACGGAATTATATATGTCGTGAGGGGAATCTCTATTTCAGCTAAATTATACTTAGTTAGTAAAAATTCATTCCAACTCCCTCGCGTTTGAAGTAAGGATGATTTTTGTTTTAATATTCTAATATTATGTAAAATAGTTTATTACCCCCACCGAAGAGGTGATTGTTTTTCACTGGCGGTGGTTGTTGGTTGGTGTTGGTTTGTTTGTTCGCAGGATAGACTCAAAAAGTGCCGAACGGATTCGGGATGAAACTTTGTGGAGCTGTTGGGAATGCAAAAAGGAACAAGTGATTAAATTTGGCATTTCTGAATGCTTCTTTAAGATGCAAAATGAGCTAAAATAATAAACTATCATCAAGTTATCCTTACTCTGCCAATAGATTTCGCTGTCCTGTGCTCTCAAAGAGGAGAGCACAGCACAGCGACATCTATTGGCAAATGACAAAAAGACCAAGTGATTCATTTGGTGGGGATCGGCGGAGGTTTGCACTCTCTGAGTCCTCTAGTTTTTCAATTTAATATTATTTCAGTCCCAATGAATGCCAATTATTTATGTAAAAACATAAATACATGCTGCACTCTAAAAACTATATTATGTAAAAAGAATAAAAACAGCATAAGCAGGAAATGAACAATGGGACTAATAATAAAAAATATAGTAACTTAATCAATATATAAAGTCATTTAAAATACAAAAATACTTCACAGTTAAAAAAACTAAGACAATTTTGTATAATATTTTCAAATTTTGTTAAAATTGTTAAGATGATGGAAAAATGATTTGTTCCGAAGCCACGGTCCCGTTGCCTCCAAAAGCAACTGGAATGCAAGTAAAATAAGCAGCATATTGCAACGGCTGCCAATTTTATTATTGTTAATTTATATACTTGCTCATTAAGACTTATTAACTATTAAAAATTGTAAATATTTAAAAAATAAAAGAAAAAAACATATCTTTTACCAAATACCTTTAATTGTGCACTTATTAATTATTATACCAATGATAGTGAAATGACTACTAACCACATAATTTGAAATTACCCTTTTTTTGGTAAGATGTTTATTTAATGAAACTATCTTGATTAATCACTACAAACTTTCTTTCTTTATCTATAATTTTGGAGTTAAATAAAAATAGTTGGAGATAAACGCGAACAAGTTTAACCTCATCATCAAAAGGTTGCTTTTTGTGTCTTGTTGTTCCGTAAACATACTCAAACAATAGAGATTTAAAGAGCTGATTCCCTTCAATAGCACAGAAACATCGTTCAGCTGTTGCTTGTGCCCAATATAAACAAAGTCATTTGTACTACGTCATCGTAAGTTGATCATAGAGATTAAAAAAAAATATGGGGCACAATGACGTATTTCTCTGAAGAATCCAATAAGCTCTCTATGTCTCTATATCTCAACACACCCGCTAAACTAATAAATACTTCTCTCTTAAGGCCTTTGCCCTCCATAATTTATATCAGAAAAAATATTGGAATCTTATACTATAAAGTTACATACAAAGTAGTAAAATAGTCACCAGTCAGTCATACAATAAGGTGTTTTAATGCACAGATCTGAGGTACAGTACTGAAATATTATGGTGAATAATTATATTTCCGCCTACATAGACGCCTTATTCTACTCTCAAGTACGAGAAAGTGGCATCTATCAAGAGCTATTATGATAAAATGTACTTTTGTAACCAATACAAACCTTTATTTAATATTAAAGCGCTCTGGTGAAGTCCAACAAAGCAAAATATATAGAAAACAAGATATGTTTATATTATGTTTTAATGGATAGTACGTCATATATCTTATATTTTTTACGTCACCAAAAGCCATTGGTTCAATAGATTTTGAATGATGTGAGATGAAGAATAACATTACTAAGGATATTCTTCCCATAGAGATATAAAGGCAAAGAGAGCTTATTGGATTATTCAGAGACATACGTCATTGTGCCCAATACAAACAAATCTTTCTTCTCTATGATCAACTTACGATGACGTAGTACAAATTACTTTGTTATATTGGGCACAGGCGACAGCTGAACAATGTTTATCCACTATTGAAGGGAATAAGCTCTCTATATCTTTATATTTATGATTCTGTCCACTTGCCTATGTGATGTCATTAAAACCTCCGAAATGAAAAAAATATTTTTCTTGGCAATATTACTCTGTATTTCTATATACCTATAAAGAATGATAGGTTTTTCTAATCAGAAAATTAAAGGAAAAAGCGAATCTTAAATGATCTTTGAGCAAGTGTTCTCTTTTATGTATAAACCAATCTGGATCATAACGTAATATGAAAAGCAAAATAGTATAATATAATAAAGAAAGACATTTTTTGGGCAGATGCCAGAGCAATCTTTGCTCTTTTTCATGAGTCCATTCAGGTATAATGTGCATATTGCTCCTTGTGACACATAACATTCAACACAACAATATCCTGCAATTGTATAAAAAGACTTTAAATAGTTTATGCATTTAAGTATAAAAAATCATACCTAATTTCAATGTGATGCCTACCGTTTGTCTGCGTCCCAACAGAATAAAATTATATAATAAAAAGCTCAGGCTTGAGACGAATGTCTAATATCACTCGTCTTCCCTTTAAATAAAGGCTTGATGACAGCTTCATGCACTTTCTCGTCGTCTTTTTTAGCTTTATAGACGTGAAATATGTCTAAGTATATACGTAATGAAAACTCTGACGCAAGTTTTAGAAGGATAATCAGGGAATGTATGGACAGTTATACGTATTTAAGTTAGATGAGTGGATGTCTAAAGCTTGATTCCCTTCACAAATAGATATTGAAACTATTAATCAACCTGAGTAATGAATAGAGGACTTTGAATAAATATGTTCAATGAATTACTTTCGTTCTAAATATAGAAATAAATTCGTACAAGATATACTAATGAGTTTTAAACAATAAAGATCAATCATGAATACTGTGTTTCAAAAAGAGTTGTACGATTAGAGTCATTCTCAGGTAGCAATGGAAAAGTAATTGATCTTCTATTCAAATATAAATGGTCACAGAGCAACGACATTTGTCAACTTATTTATGTACCTTCGGATAATGACCCCATTGTAGTTAGATAAAAGATCAGCCAATATCTCTTGCTTTTAAAAAAAACATCGAGACTCACAAGAAATAAATAATAGAATGATTATTTGTTTTTACAATAAGGACTTTATTGCTAACTAAGACTAAAAACAAATCGCATCCTTTTAAGAGCAAAAGCTTCAAGTTTGTTGTTAGATAGGTCCAAAATTAAACTCTGATTTCCATTGATCAGTCGGTCTTTTAAACAAAATTATCCATTAACTGCATAATGGATTGAGTTCCCTCAGAGGTGAAACTAACATTGGGATCAAGTTAACTTAATACTTTTCCATGCTTTATAGATTAATTAGCCTTCTAAAGTACATACTTACATTGGTGTGCATTATTATTCATCACAAAAAAAAGCCTCGAAACCATTCGGTATGTGCCTAAAAGTGAAAGAATTGCCACTTTCTTCACAACTTGTTCAATGTAACATATACACTGA
>CP045891.1:4252146-4270150 GCA_013387185.1 Caligus rogercresseyi
TTTTTGAGAAATACTATTTATTTCGAACGAGACATTGTGTAAATATATACATGCATATGTCATAGATTGTAGATAAAGGAAATAAACGATTTTTCTAGACGAAAATTGCTTAAAAGGTGATTTGTTTTTGTCGCCTGCTTAATGAGTATCGGTTTTCTCTCTGTCTACTAAGTTAGAAATGACTTCTAGGAAGAGAAGAAAAAAAAAACCATGAGTCAACCTTACAAGTATCGCATGCTAAGAACCCCTCCTCATTTTCTTCCCATTTCATAATTAAACATTAAAACCTTAATTTTCATGAGGAATACTTCCATGAGCCATAAACGAAGTTATTTGAGTAAAAGGAGAGAATAATAAAAAACAACTCTTCATTTATCCAAGGATAAGCAAAAAAAAACCAACTTAAATAGTCATTCACAAAAAAGATATAGAATATCTTCATATTTCTCTTTTATTAGATCTCATCACGACAGACACTTTAGAAACAATTGGATATTCAGAGAAAACTTAAAGAAGGGAGGTTATATAAGAGAATAAAGGAAATCAGACACTCCTGCTTCAATTTATTCTTATTGTACCATCATAAGGGGGGGGGGGGGAGGGGGGAGGGGGTAAACAGTAAGTAAAAGGTGTTAAAAAATCCGTAGTCATAAAAATCCTCCCCTTTTAGAATTTTCACTCATTTAAAACAGAATGAATGTTGCTTTCGAACTTAAAAAACGATATGACCAATCAGTTATGAAGGATTTTTTAATAAATAAAAGTAAAACATCAAATTGATGAGGTATAACTTGATTGAGAGAACATTATGGACACAAATGCTTGTCAACTTAACGTATATTAGTGTTATTCATTATTAATGTATGAAAAAGCAATTGGTTAGTAAAGATGAATGTTTACTTTTTCAAGTGCTTATTTGTCATAATGCATAAACTGTTATTTAGCAAAGAAGTTGTTTTATATATTTTTTGCTGTTCATTTTACTATTTTCATACAACATTATATTTCAAGGATTTGAAATGTTTGTTTTTTTGTAATTATTCATTGTGTTTCTATTATAAACAGATTTGGTTCTATTTAATAAATGATGATCATATTAAAAAATAAAAGAAAAATGAATATATTGGTTTGGATCAGCGTTTTTTATGATTATTATTGTTCAATAACTTCAAAATCTCAAAAACATTAAGAACCATTAATTAATATCTTAGTTTGAAATGTTAAAGTATACTACGAACTATACTATATAAATATAAGTATAAGAAGTAAGTTCCAGCATAAATAATAATAAAATACTCAAACCGTAATAGCAAATTAAATTTTTTTGATTTTAGCTATAGCTGTTTTAACGATTTTTTTTTGCAAGAAAGTGTATTAAAAAAATATACAAAAACGTGAATATTAATTTTTTGAAGTGCAATATCACTTTCTTGTATAAAAACCCTATTTAAGAGCTATAAATAATTGAATAATATTTCAACCTACCTCTTGAAGCAAGCGTTATTTTATAATTATTGCTGTATTTTACTTTATATGTATTAACCATGTATTATTTAGCAATATTATAAAATAACGCTAGCCGCAAGTGAGTACTTGAAACCCTTCAATTTTATCAATAGCTGTTAAATAGGTTTATTGCCAAGAAAGTGATATTGTTCAAAAAACGATTGTTTTTACTTAATATGTGATCTTAGATTTTTTTAAATTGATATCTTCAATAGTTGAAAATATCATAATAGAAACCTAAATTTTAAATTAATTAATAAATGAATTTACACTCATAGCCTAATGGTTTAGAGTATTTGATTATTTATGTAATACTTATAAATAATAATTATGAATTTTATATATAAAACTCGATCAATTTTTGTTATATATATGACTTCATATGTCTTACTTATGATATATTAAAAAAATATATTCATTCAATCAAGAGAAGTTTTGAAAAAAAAAACTGTTCTTGTTACTAAAAAATCTAATGACTCCTTAGGGGTGAAGGTTACTCAAACAAAATAATTATATTCCATATACGCACATATTTTTTATTACTATTTCGTTGTTCGTCTCCCGCGGTCTTTATCGAATTATATAAATCAATCAAATTGATTAACTGGAGTTGGAGGTGTTTTATCTGAGTACTTATTCATAAGCACGTGAGACGGAGATAATCAACGGGAGATGAATGAAGAATTAGCACAGAGCCCCGGTTCTCTCTCCGTGGCACATACCAGCACCTAAGGCAGCATACCTCTGTGAAGATAGGCCTCATTCATCAAGAGGGAAAATATGTCAGAGGGTCTATTAAGGCAATGAATTATGCTAATATTAAGGTCCGCGACGAATTAGATTTATTTGTAATTACTACTTGAACATGCTTGATTTTTGGATATCGAGAGATTACTTCATCATAAGAATATCGTATTGATATTTAAAAAAGACAAAAATTATGGTTTTTCGCTTCAATTATGCCGGATCGGAGTAGTATTCAGTTGAATGTAAAAGCTCTATTATAAGGGTTACGAAGGTTTACTATCTTATGTATATATGATCATATTACATTTGAAATCTTTGTAGTACAATCTTACTTTAACTGTTTTGACTTAAGACCTCTTTTTTGTGTATGAGTTCCATGGGGAAACTAAAGAAATCAAACCATTTTTATCTGTCTCAAAAAATTTTCAAAAAAGTCGATAAGTAATTACTTTTTAGCTCAGCACTTCCATGGTTACTATTGTGGTAAATATTAAGAAACAATTGCTTCAGAGGTTAGCAAGTACATGCCGCTGAACAATCAAACCCTTTTAATCTGTCTCAAGAAAAAAATATATAAAGTCAATAAGTTGCTTTAGAGTATATTCCTTTTTTGCATAGTATTTCCATGGTTGCATATTCTGGTACATATTAAGAAACACTGCTCACTATGATGAACAATCAAGAATATAATCATAGAGAATTATAATAATATGAACCAAAAAATGGAAATAACAATTTCTTGTCGAGCCCCTGTCTCGGGGGACTATAGTCGCATAGATTTATATGATAATTAAGTATATAAAGTATATTTGTGTGCTGTGTAAATATATAAGGAGACTACTCCACTCTATTTAGTCAACATGAATGATTACTCCCCGTGTCAACAATATTTTATTTATTGAATAAGCAGAGAAAATACTTCAGAAATAGGAAAGAGAGCGTTTATTTAACTCATTCCGTTGCTAATTATAAGAAAAACATATTGTTTTTTAAGAACTTATATATACCAATATTATGACACGGGACTCAACACATAATTAGTTCCTTTTGCTATTATTAGCTATATAAAGTAACTTCAGATACAATTATAGATCGAGGTTTCACGATGTTTATTTTCCTTATAAATACATGTCAAAGATCTAAAGATGATTCGATACATCCTTTCTTGCTCCAGAATAACTTTCCTATTTCAATTATACTCCTTTAATACAAGGCACTTCAATCATTAATGTGATATCATTGTCAAATTTGACCTGTTTGCACTTTTAATGCAGGAAAAAAACTTCATTTTTTCATCTTGAAATTATATGACTATTCCTAAACCTTTTGAAGATGTGACTCGATACATACCTTCTTGCTCCAAGACGACTCTTCCCTATTTAAATTTGTATAATTCTACATAATACAAGACATTTAATTAAAGTAAGTATTTTATGTATAAATTCCCTTACTTATTATTGAAAAAAAATGCTATACAGTCTTTAAATGGGTTCATGTGTGGATGTTAATTGATGTGATAATGCTTATATGTGCAAGTTAAATATGCATTTATATTCAACTTAGAGTTTTTCACTAGAAAAAAATATTTTTAAAATAAAAAACTGGTAAATATAAAAACTAATGTATTTTCCCCCAACTGATTCACTTTTTTTAATGTAGTCTACAACTGTGATTAAAAATAAGGAGATTCTTGATTCTAAATTCTGCAAATATTCCATGTTAGACATTTTTATAGCTTAATGATAACGAAGAGTAATAAAATATCTTGATAACAAAATATTTATTTATATCGTTAATGGTCCATATCCTGAGGCAATCTAAATGATCTACCTCTATAACTTACAATGGTTCTAAATTGACAGAGACTAGATTTGATAGATATCCAAGGAGATCCTTTAATAAAATATATATGCTAAATATTCTTTTTTTTTTGCTTCTAATTGTGAAGTAATTCGGAATAAACCAAACAGAGATTATTTTTTCACAACAAGAAGAACTTTTATATACAAATAATTAGCATAAAAAAGAATGTTGTATATTTCCTGGATGATCATATGTTAGATATACATAAACATTAGCAAACACCCGACATCGGAAAATATGTTTGACGTTTTGGATTTGGGTTTAAAAAATAAGTACAATTATATCCTAGATTCGTTAGACTAATTTCAATGCAAAATACTTATTTATATCCTGTCGGATGCAATTGTATCGAACCATATATGCAGAAAAAAGTATAATTAATCGAATTAGATCATTTAAAAAAATGAAACTTAGTTTGCATATAAAAAAATCTATAAAAAAATGGGATTCAAAAAGTGTTTAGATAAAAAATTCGGTTTATAATTGCAGTGACTTATTGAAGATTGTTACGAACATGGGTTTATATGCTAGACCTTATTTGCTTCCAGTAGTATATATAACCATTTTAATTTAAGATTGTAGACCTGAACACTAGTATCAAAAGTGTAATAAAATATAGGAAAATAATTTAAAATAAAAATTGGTATTATTTTATATTTTTGAGACTCTTCGATAGCTTACATGTTGGTTGATTAATATTATAAATTATCAAGCTCCTTTGCATGCAAATGTGTTTTCTGTGTATTTTTAATTATTTTTGCAATATTTCTTCAGGCATACAATAACCTCATAGCGTTTTCAGTTAGTAGTAGTTTTATAGCCAAATACTGAGGCCATATAACCCAATCATCACTTTTATCAGAAAGGCCTCAGACTGGTCTGAAGCCTTTCAGTTTATAAAAGTGTCCCATTTTTGGTCCAACATATAAATTTATCCTTGCAAATCTTGTCTATCTTTGCTTAAGTATTGTGTAAAGATTCTTTCAAAAAGCCTCTTAAAAAAGATAAATAAGGTAAGTCCTTTAACGATAACCGCCTTGAATATCATAGCCATGAAGTACGTCAGAAAAGCCAGAATGAATATACAGACACATATATAAGCAATGCATTTCATCTTCTTCTCTAAGACAAAAAACGTGTTTATGAATTTATAAAAAGCTGTCAAAAATGGACATATACAACTTTAAGAAAATGGTGTTATCATGACAATAAAAGAAATAATTATTATTTGTACACGCTTTTGCCCAAAAATATTATTTTTTTTAATCTTGGAGTTTTGGACCTTAATTATTATTTTGATATGTGCATTTTGCTCCACGTAGAATGACTATTAAGCAAATAATGCATGTTATTTGAAGACGTCGTAATTCTTTTAATTAAAACAATGAGACATATTTCCATGACCATAAAAATACCAAGCCGGCAGCATTCCATCAGTGCATTCAATTAGTCTACTTTCCCGTCGTCTAACATAAGGTACATGACATTTGGAAAGAGTTACAGGGATTTATGAATGAAGGAAAATCGTCTTTACATCAAGTATGTTCTATGTGCTTCTCTGCAATGCCGTAGCTTCGCAATTTTGACCATAAATCTTAAGATGTATGATTTTTTAAATGTAGTTTAGTATTTCAAAGGAACTTAAATGGAGTATCAACTTACATGGTCTTAAATACTAATATGATGAATTATATTTCTTATAACTGTCATATCTTAAATTGCGTATTTTATGTGGAGTGCAGAGAGTCATGTATTTTTTCAATGTGATTATACAATGCTGCAAAAAATGTAATTCAACAATTTTAAATAGATGTTTAAATTTAAATTTCAATCATATTTTATGAGTATTTTCAGCTTTAATTGTTGAGATCGCTTGTTCGACTCCCGCCCGATCAACATTATTTGAAATATTCAATGTAGGACTGTCTAATCATAAAATTAATCCTTATTTAAATATTGACTTTTCTTCTAAAAAAAAAGTTTTATTATATATTTAATATATTTGCCCCCATTTTGTAAAAGAACTCCATATTGCTATTGTAAAAAATAAATCCCATTGCGTGGTAATATTCTTTACTTTTTGTTTGTATTATATTACCAAATTATTGGTCTTCTCACTAAACAAATATAGTGTTTATTTAAATTAGAGAATTTCAGCAATTCAAACAAATCATATATGCAATAAAGTACATCATTTTATATTCTTGCTTTAAGGATGGGCGAAGATTAATTATTGGATTCTACTTAGGATCAAACACTCTTCTTAAATTATTACTCAAGAATCTAATATTCAAATACACGAACCAAAATTATGAAAAACATTATAATATTAAATTAATGGCATTCTTAGTTTCCTAAGGATTTTAACATATCTTTTACAATCATTATTGGATGGATTCTAATATTTAAACTATTCAAAGTTGTCAATGAGAAATAAACAAACAAGTGTTTACTATCTATATTAAGTTATCTTTGTCGAACTTTAAGAAAACTATCCTAATACCTCATATCAAAAAACCTTCTTATCTTTATTTGAATACTAACAAACGTGCAATCCTCGGTAATTTCATTGTCTAGAAGTGTCTATAGATAGAGCAAAACCGTCTATGAACTGTAACATTTTTTTACAAACATTCATAGATGCTAAGAATATGATCAAATGGCATCTCTTCGCAGTAGGTCTACGATTTTTCGTTTTTAATGGGCCTAAAACTCCACTAGCTAACTGCCAGAGAGACAAAGAGTGAAGAGAACTTTTTGAATGATACAAACTTTTCTTTGACTGTTTGTATAAATAAATAATATAAGTATTTAAAAACAACAATAAACATTTACATTACATAAATGAAGCAGCGAAGTTGAACAAATAATAAATATTTTTTAATTAAACCCCAAATTGTGCGATAGCCGGTGAGGCATGTTCAAGGCATGTTGGGGCGCAGGTTCGAATCCCGAGAGGGGATGGTCATTTTGGTCTACCACATTGATAAGATCCTAGGTTCGATAACTAATTTAATTTATAAGACTTATTTATATCCTTTCGGATGCAATTCTATCGAATCATATAGGCAAAAGAACACCCAAATAAATAAAACACAAAGTATTTAAAAATATCAAAATGTTTCATACACATTTCTTAAAATTTCCAAATGTTTATTTTTAAATACGGTCTTAACGTTGTTTTCGGGGATGGTTGGTAGTTAAATAATTCGACCACGAATATCCACTATGTTTTTCTTGTCATAACTTCCTTTCTGCATGTTCTGATATGTCATTTTGGGATGTATGTTTGAGTATATATTTTGGCAGTGTATTTCTTAAAATAATTACTCTTTAAGAACTATATTATTGCAAGTAAAATACTATTGAAAGGAACGCGATAGCCGTGTGTGTTAGGCGTGTTCAACTCTCAATGTTGAGGGCGCAGGTTCGAATCCCGAGAGGGGATGGTCATTTTTGGTCTACCTCATTGATAGGATCGTAGGTTCGATAAACTAATTTTAATGTTAAATGCTTATTTATATCCTGTCGATGCAATTCTATCGAACATATACAGGAAAAAAATTGAAATCAAAACTTGTGGTACGGAAAAAGAACTAATAATATGGTATAGAATATTATAAAAATGAATGGTTTAATACAAGGGTTCGTACTTTTTATAGCGTGAGGAAGAAGGGAGAAAAAAAAAATGAACTCATTTTCCCTTTTTTTCAAAAATGTCAATTTTCCATAGGATAAGGGGAGATGTAATGACCAAGATTAATTTATACTGATTTTCTCTTTGGGAGTGTATTATTATTCCTTAATAGTATGAAAATATAATTTACCTCACAACGAGTGGGATTGATAATCACTCCATTATGAAAAATGAATCTTATAATTTAATTTTTCATAACCTTGAGTAGGTTGATGAAGGCGTACACAAAAAGAAAAAACTCATGATTCAGCCTTATGCTTGCCTTTAAAAAATTGAGGGCAATCATATTTATTTTACATAGTAAAGAAAAAAATCACCATTATTAGAAAGTACAAAACAAATAAACATTTATGCTGTCACTTTATTTTTTTTTTTAAAAGTAAAAAGAAATAAAATTTTTGAAAATTTATTATGATCTCAATTGTTTTATACATTCTAATAAATATAATTATATGGTATATTATGATTCACTTATATATTAGTGAAAGAAACCAATGTCCGAGTAATCAATATATGTTTGATATACGATCAATCAACATATTTATCAGATGAAGATATAACATGTTTATATATTATTATAACAATGTTATGAAACATTTTGATATGAAACTAGCGTAAGTTACCCGGCGCTGCCTGGGATTTTCCAACTTGAAATAGTCTGGAAAAATAAAAAAATAACACGAATAATTTAGTGATATCATCCCATGTGATTTTTCGTACTAAAATAAGTTCCTTTAAAAGTCGGCATTGGATATTTATTGCCATTTTTTCCGTTTTGTATTCCTTAAGGCTGGGTATTTAAACATCGAAAAAGAAGAAATCACACAAATAATTTCCGTGATGTTATTGCATGTGACTTTTCCTATTAAAATAGTTCCTTCATCAGTTGCATTGGGTCTTTATTACCTTTTTTCCGTTTTGTATTCCTTACAGCTGGGTATTTAAACATCGCACAAAGAAAAAATCACACGAATAATTTTAGTGAAATCATCACATGTGATTTTCATATTAAAATCAATTCCTTAAAAAGTTGGCATTGGGTCTTCATTGCCATTTTTACCGTTTTGTACTCCTTACGGCTGAGTATTTAAACATCGTAAAAGAAGTTATTTTTAAATCATTTCATAGAGTGCCTATGTTATTTTCTTATGAAAAGTAGTTCCTTAAAAAGTCGTAATTGCATCGACATTGCCATTTTCCGTTTTCTATTCCTTAAGGCTGGGTATTTAAACTTCACAAAGAGAAAATATTTTGAAGTCATTTCATAGAGAACATTGAGTACCGAAGATATGTATGGTAGTGATGAATATTAGAGTATTAGTTGGATCTCCGTTGATGGGGGAAAACAGCAAAAAATTAAGAGGGACTGCAACTTCATATCATTATCAAGAAAAGTTTGAGAGTGATTGACATCAATATCTTGGCATTATAAAATTTAATAGCGAGATGTTGCATTATAAAAAAGTTTTAATTTTCGACAAAAACCTAAATGTGGGGGAAAGACAGGGACAGAAAAAAACTTATTTTAAGTAATCATATAGGAAACGAATTTTCCGGTAAACACCCAATATAACAAAACACGTCTTACTACCTCATACTCATCCAGAGAAAATTTGGTCAAAGTCTAACTTGGCAATTTAAAAAATTGACAAAAAACGTTTTGCCGATACAAATAAGCATGTCAATGACGAATTTTCCGGGACTTGACAACCCCACTAAAACACTCCCTGAGCTCTCAAAACTATTCACTGGAAATTTTGTCAGGATCTAACGAGCCGTTCGGGAGATACAGGGAAACGAACGAACGAACGAACAAAATTATTTTTTTTATTAGTATAGATTAGGAAAAAGAAGTAAGAACCTTTTTCCAAACAAAAAGATGATTTCATTAACAATAAATGATAGTAAAACACTCAATGTCAGTTCCAATTTATATATACTGTATAAGGAAATTGATAAATCAAATATCAGCTCTTAAACTTTAAATGCTTCTATATAAACATAAGAAATAAATTTTGCATTGCTTTTCATGTACCAAAGCACAGAAATATATCACCTTGAAATGAAAGTTTAATATAATAAGATGCATAGTATTAAATTTTCTACATTTTGACCTCTGCCGAATAATTGATGACCATCATTAGCTGTAAATTAATCGGTCAGACTTTTGTAAATACTCCATTTGAAAGTTTATTTAGAATATAATATTTTTATTTACTGCAGCCAAGTGTTATTTCGTTCATTTGATTATTTTTAAACTTCTAAGCAGTAAATTTTGTCAAAATTATCATGCTACGCGTAAAAAATCATTTTGGATTTCTTAGCATTTAAATGGCGCATTCATCTCAGAAGCAAAAAAGCAAAAAACTCAAAACTTGATTATTGTAGTTTCGAAGCATATGGTCTTAAAGTAAATAAGTTAAAAGAATATTGTTAATTGGGAAGGTCACTTGAAAATAAGTAAAAGTAACGTCATAAAAAGTATTATTTCTAAAGATTAATATATCTCAATGTTGGGGGGGGGGGGGGGGGAATCGAATCCCTAGGGAGGAAAGTCACTTTGGTCAGCTACATTGATAAAATTCTAAGTTTGAAGGAATAATGTGCACCTATAATGCGTATTTATTTCCATCCGGATGTAATTCTATCGAACCAAATAGGTAAAAAACGTTAATTTATGTGTTTACTAGAAGCAACTGTCTAAAATATATCTTTTTAAATTTATTGTTCTCTGTTGTTGTATTTTACTTACCCATTTTTAGATACAAAATAAAGAATTTTATAACCCCAAAAGATTTTTTATAAACTACATTGAATTATAATTCAAATTCCTTCTACTGGAACTTTTAAAATCCAGTTCATTGTTATTTTTTACTCCCAATGTACAAAGTAAAAAATTGCTTTAAACTGCCTAGAAACTTTCTATGCATGTATTAATTTGATCTATACTACTCATTTAGATGCATATGTAACATAACTTAGTACCCCGAAGGGGCCTTACATTTTGCAACGTTTGTTGCTCACATGTGTTTTGTCTTTTTCATTGTCAACCTAAGGATTATATACACAGTTATATAATTGAATTCAAGTCATGATTCTCATTTGCATATTGCAGTTCTATTAAATCAGTCCCCCTTTTCATGAATAAGACTTGTCAAAACCTCCATCTTGGGACAATTATTATTATTATCTAGGCACTGACTTTGAATTCCTTCCCTTCCTTGAGAGCAGCCACCTATTATTAATGTCAATAGCCATTCAGAGATATAGGTAAATTGCTGACCAGGTGGAGGAGGTCCTTTAGAATAAGGAAAATAATCATGAGGCATTCATGAAACGCTCTTTGCAACGCTCTCTGCGTGTAAATATATATTTATTATTTTTCTTTATTTGCATGAATAGCTGCCTTTGAGTCTTTGGTTTGATGACAGCATATATATTTTGGCGGTTGGTTGGGGATGACTTGACTGGATTTCTATAAATCAATATACCAACGGCTTTTTCTATTTATAGAAATAAATCATTTTTTATATAAATACGATCTTTGCGAATAAATTAGAAACCCAAATTTCGCAAAATAAGATGAAGGTTAAATATCACTAAAGATTTATTTGTACCTTATTTGTAGTTTTTTTAAATACTTATATATATCGTAATATTTTCATTCTAATGCATAAACCTCTTATATGTCCTTCATTTTGTATTATTTTAGCAATATACATAAGTACTTAAAGGCAAAGAAGATAAAATTATATTGACTTATTTGACGTTAGTTTAATTACACAGCGAAAATAAAGGATATTACAAATCTTAATAATATATTCTATATTATATTTTAAAATATAACATTTGCATTTTCAATAACATCTAAGGACTCTTTTTATATAATTCTTACTATATAATCCCTTCAGTATATGTTAAATTAAATTTTATTTTTCATTTTCTAGAGGATATCCCTTCACACCATTTTATCACCATGACGGAAGTCGAGAGAAGGATGTCATCACGGCAAATTACCGGAGTAATATACCCCAAATTATGATACAAAAGTGTCAAAGAAGAGGAACTAAGGAACTTCCGAGTACCTTCTTTGTATCTACAACTATATATATATAGATATATATATATCTATATATATATATATATATATATCTATATATATATATATATATATATATATATATATATATATATATATCTATAGATATATATATATATATATATATATATATTGGTAGGAACCTCAGTGTATTCCATATACAATTCTTGAAGGTGTAGCAGTAGTGCTTGCATAAGTATAAATATAATGATCACGCGACAGAAGCCGGAAACCCAATTTGCTCCGTTAGAGAAAGAAGAAGGAAAAAAGGAAAAGAAAATTACATAGCTAGACATGAACCCTTCTAACCTTTTTTCTTATTTTTTCTTACAGGAAGAAGGAGAGAAAACAAGAGCAACTTGATATATGTTAATTTACAGAAAATAATAATATTGATTTCTTTTTATTTTGAAAAAAAGAATGAAGGATATCATGGAAAATGGGTAGAGATATAAAGATATAGAGAGCTGATTCCCTTCATTTGTATTTTTGGGTCCAATATAAACAAAGTAATTTGAACTTGTCATCGTAAGCTGATCACAGAGATAGATTATATCTCTATGATCAGCTTACGATGACATAGTACAAATTACTTTGTTTATATTGGACACAAGAATACAGATGAAGGGAATAAGCTCTCGAATATCTTTTTATCTCTATGGAAAATGGTGATAGAAAACGCCAAACATACACAAATTAAAAACTTTTTTTCTAAATATGGCATAAATATAACACAAAATTGCATAAGTATCAGCATTGCAGTATATAAAATGTAAATCTCAACAACATTGTAATTATATAATAATATAAACACAATTCTAAGTTTTTTTATAATTGTCTTTGAAAATTATTTTACAGCTATTTTTTAACAATTTGATATATTGCGTCTCTACTTAGGTTGTAAATATTAATATTCGCCTTTACTAGAACTTGAACCTGTGAGAACAGACACTACAAGGGTAATTTGTAATATCAAGGACACGTTCAAGATATATGAATGCGTTCGTAACACAAATCTATCATCTTCCAAAAGAATCAATAGTCAATACCAGGTTAATGCATGAACTTTTTTAGGCTACAGCCTAAGAGGCCCAAATTGTGGTTGGGCTCTTTTTACATATGGATAATTGAAATAACATATGCACATAAAGGTGTTGAATGCTGTAGTCTTGGTTTAAAACTTCAATATAATTATAGGCTTGTGTTGGAAAGACAATCAAAAAACTAAAGTTGGAGTGAGATTTCATATATATTTTATTAAATGCTATAATGACATCATTTGACATTTAAAGAAAATAATATAAATGGGGCCTAGAGAATAAATTTGCTAGGGTCCATCGCTACTTAAATCCGCCCCTGTCCATTGTCCCTGAGTACTTTTATAATGACAAATTTTGGTTGATATGTACTTCAAATCCGAACGTATTGAAACATTACTTTATAAGCACAAATATTCTTAATTATTGATATAAGAATATTTTTCCCAACTACATATATAAATATGAATGTGTAGGACTCATATAAAAAAGGCAAACACTTACCGTCACTTTATGTTTTGTTTTTAGCGTAACTGTCTTAAGATAGTGTTATTTATCTCCTACTTTCTAGTGATTTCTTATTTTTTGCACTGTATGGATTTTAGCAAATAAATAAACATCGTAACCAAAAAACAAAACTTACAGTCACATAATTTTAAAACATAATATGCAATATTTTAAAAGTTCATTCAAATATGTATAATGATTTTAGCTCTCCCATCCACGAGCTTAGAAATTTCAAACGGTCATCATTGCCATTTACAATATTCGTAATCTTCATCAATTCTATAATTATTGTTTTGCGATAAAATTTATTGTATTAAGGCACAAAATAAAAATAAGGTGCATGGAAATAAAATTCGGATATTAATTTTATGTCTACATAGAAATCATTTTTATTATTTATTAAAATGTTAATTCAAAAAATATTTAAAGGGATACATTTTATTTTTAGCTTGGTCTTTGATTTACCTCGAATTTTTTACGCTATTTTATATATTAAGAGACAGGACATTATGGTCTTAGATGACATTTGAGTTAAGGTCGATTATGGTATCGTGATTTATCAATGTAGATACAGCTCCATATTCAGAGAGTGATCACAAAAACATAATACATCATGGCATGTTAACAAGTCTGATATGAGCTTCGTATCAATGACATCTCTGTTTCTTTTCTGCCCCGTCTTGCGTAGTTGAAGAACTATAATATTACTGGGGGCCACTAACGAGTCCTAAGTACTTATTCATGCTCACTCCCAAAAAAAATGGTGTACTATGATTTGATTCTCTCGTCTCTTCCAATGGAGGTAGTGGTAGTCTGCCTTCCTCAGCCCCGGATAACGACAATTTCCTTCCTTTGTAACAATCATAATAATGATAATGATTATCCTACTACAATATCTTCGAGGACGATTACTCCTATGCCCTCATGCGGAGGTTTTAATCATACGAAGGGAAAACAACATCATTATGTTAACCTTTGTGAACTTTGGTTCAATTTGTAGTTCATTAAGGGCGAGGGTTCCTTTTCCGTAGGTAGAGAATCCATCATTTCTTGATATCTACATGGGTATGTCCCAATAAGTAGAGGCCCCCTCTAGTACATGAAAGTAGGTTATCATATGATCATTCCTCAATATTTTATTTATATATATATATATATATATAATATATATTAGATTTATACAATGGGATGAGCTACCTCATATTTATTTAGCAAAACAAGTTTCTTCAGTTAACTAAGTAACACAAAATATTTAGGCTTTTTTCAAGTTTCAAATCACCATTTAAAATAATTCAAACAATTTTATGCCTCAAAACACCCACATTTCTAAATATCCATTCACGCACTAAAAAACGCTTGTCTCCAACTTTTTCAACATTTCAATTATTTCCGAGTAAAAGTCACTGACCACCAATTTCAAATACAGCCCTCGTCTTGTAGCAAAGAACTTATATTTAGAGTGTCACAAAATCATTTTATCATGTTGGGCATCTAGGTTAATGAAGAGACACTTCTCAAATATGCTTTTTATCCAGAGGCGAAGAAAATTGAGGAACCTTTTTCATTTAATTAGAGGTCTGATTTCACACACACACAAAATATCAACAATGAAATAACTTGAGTCAAATTTATTATTATTTATATTTGCCATAAAATGAGGCTTTGTGCAGGTGACACCCTACAATATGACTACAGCTATGCTTAGGCATACTTTGCGCATAGAACAGACCCTAAGGTCCAATTATCATTTTTGAAGCTTTAATTGCTAACTCCACAATTCCTCAATATATATATTTCTAACCTAATTGAGCTCAAAATATGTGAGTAGAGACCACACATAACCTCTCCAATAAATCCAATTCCCGTACAAAAATAGTCCTCTATATATACCCTTCACTTATTATCCTTGGAACTTTCTACTATTAATTGCATCAGTGAGTGGGCTGACCTTTATCGAAACAATCCAAGCAGCAAGGATATGACATAATTAGAAGAACAAAAAGAAAAGGACAAAGTCAATTAGGGGGTAAAATGAAGAAGAATTCATGACTATTAAGACATTTTATTTTTTTAGGTAGGCAGGTAATATATAACATTTTGAGTGGAAAATCCGAGGATTTATTGAAGCATATAAATTATTAATTGGTTCAGTAAAAGTTTATTATGCTTTTAACTTGTGTTGATCAAAAATGTGTTCTTAAGAGTACCTTTGTAGAAAATGAATAATATGGTTTTAAGAGAACATGTGTTCAACTTGTAATCACGATTACTTAAATTACCCATCCTGTTATGCTGTAAATATTTATACGATATAAAGTAATTTACTTATGTTACATCCTTAGTAAAGATATAGAAAGGGCACTGCAAAGGTATCATACAATATAAAAGTTTAATTTAAGATAGAGTAATGATTTTATAGTCAATTATAAAAATGTAATATGGTATCTATACGGGAGAGAATTTTTATTTATGATATGTTTGACGGTTAAAAAGTTTGGTTTATCAATCTATGGTTTTATGTTTTAACATGTGAAAATGGAATATAAAAATATTTAATATATATATAATTTCATTATCTACATTTATGTGAAGGATTTTATTATATTCAATGAAATAAGTATTTTTTGTAGTTTCAATGGTATAAACTTTTTTGTGTAATGAAATATGTAAAATAAAAACGAGTGAAGTTAATTATTATAATGAATATTTTTAAGAAAACCAAAATTATAGTCAACGTAATATATATACAAAAATATTTTTATCAATTAACTTTTCTTTGCTATGAATATACAACATTTTAAGTTGAATATGATGTTATGTTAGTATAATATTTACTGCATATTTCCTTTAAGAAAACTATATATAGCAAATATAACATTTTTTTTGCCTATTATGGTTCGATAGAATTGCATCCGATAGGATAAACATAAGCATTATAACATCAAAATTAGTCTATCGACCTAGGATCTTATAAATGAGGTAGACCAAAATTACCAACCCCTCAGGACTCGAACCTGCGCCTCCAACATTGAGAGTTGAACACGCCTTAACACGCGTTATCGAGCTCCCTATAACATTTATATTTGTTTCTTAAATAATAGAGTTTTTTTACGTTTAATGAGTGAAAATATATATAGAAATAAAAAACTTTTTATATCACGATTCATACAAAGAGTTCAAAATTTAAATATCTGAAATGTGGATTTTTTTGAATGAATAAAACTATATATATAATTTATGTATAGCTGTTTGGTTTTTATTTCAATGATCCACAGTGTGTATTTTATATTTGATAAACATAAATAGTTCCTGTCAAAATGTCTATCGGGCTTTTCGGCCTCTTGAGCATACACAATGTTTTTTGTATATCTAAGAAACTTTAATTCGTAACATAGTGAATGAAAATGTTGTATTGAATGTATTTGTATACCAGTGTGCTCTCTCTAATAACTACATAGAAAAAATAAGAACTACAAATCATTGAAATAATATATGTGAATATCAAAAGAGAAAAGGTCTTTTCATATGCTAATAAGAAATATTTATAAAAGTTGTAAAAACTATAAACTGTTGTTCATATAGATTTCGTAAATAAGCATGTATTCTTTAGATTTTGAAAAAATAGCGATTATCTTATTTGGACTTGGCAGAAAATGGACCACCCCACGAGAAAAGGCAATAAACTACGCAATCTTGAACTCCAAGGCTCTAATTGCGACGCAAATTACCTCTGGAGACCCTTTGCAATCGTCGGATATTAGGCCAGTACTCCTATCGGCAGCGGCAAGATATGCTTCCCTGGACCTGAAGATGCCCTCCCTTTCGGTTGACTCATCATGGACTGTGGCCTCGAAGGAAATTAAATACTTCCCTTCCCTTGCATCCATCCACGGAAGACATTATCTACAATAATAAAGAATTTTAAGAATTGCAAGTAGTGCCATTTTAAAGTTCAAAATTTATGTTAATATATTTTAGTACACATGTCAATTAATTTTTTATTGTATTTTATTGATTGAAAATAGTGTTTTTAGTTCAACCCCTATGATAAAATTGTAAATTAAAATATTTACTTATATGAATTTCCATACATTATCTTAGGTTTTTATGTATTCTGTTGTACATATAATAAAATGAACTGTTGAAAAAAAATGATGAATTAAATATATTTAGAATATTTAATTATGTATAAATTATAGTGTATTTATATTTGACACTGTATTTCTTTACGATAACATAATAAAATGACTCAAACTTAAAAACACTTGGGTTTTTGGGTCTTTCTTTGGATGTATTGAAAATTTACATAGATAAGTTTACATAACAACATATATACAAGAAGTAAATATTTTGAGAAGTAGTAGATATTACTAGGGGTAAATCGAAGTTATAAATTATAATATTGATACATTATATACTTATACTAATCGTAAAGTATAAGCATTATCATATGTAAATCCATTTTTCTGGATCGATGAAACTTTGACAATTCAACCTCTCCTCTGCAGCGAACGTTTAAAAATAGAAGCAACAAACAAATCTTGAATT
>CP045891.1:4270250-4283782 GCA_013387185.1 Caligus rogercresseyi
AAAAGTTTGTGGTTCTGAATGTGAAAGGCCGTGATAAAAGTGGAGACAATCCTGTGAGAGGAATTGTCTTATTTGGATTGGCGAAAAAACAACTGGTCCCAGTCACCCAAGGCAAGTCGATCGTAAATTCGCCATTCTCACTCAAAGGCGTGGATTGGCACTGCATCACAACACAGAGTTGTGAGAAACGAGGATTTGAGGAAAATATAATATCCTCTGCAGCACGTTATTCTGACCCTGGCACTCAAATAACCTTCCCTTTAGATGACTCCTGGACCAGCGCCGCCAGCAAAGTAAAGTTTTACCCATCACATCAAGTCAATATTTTAAGTTAATTAAAAAAATTTAAATTTATAAATAACATTCCCATATAATTTGTTATCTGTTTTTAATAGTTTTTTTATAGTCGATAATGTCTTTGTTCAGAGTTTTATTTATAAACTATAATGTTTATTTTATTTTATTCTATGTATATATGTCCATTTATATATAATGTCTTCTCTTAACAAATAAAGGAGGAAGAAAAAAAAAGAGTACCTTCAAGTTTTAAGCTTCTTTATTGCGAACAAAATATAATTTTTATTTATTTATGCAAAACTTCTACTATTTGCATGTGAAAAAGGCTTGATGCATCATCGCGTGCTGCACATGCGTCAATTAACCTTAGTTTCTTGGATCTTAGGGGCGAATAAGAATCAATTACGATTGTCAGGAGTTATTTTTTTGGAGAGTAGTTATTCTGTGTTTAGGAAAAAGTCGTCCGCCGCTACTAAACGACACATAAATAATGTATAAAATTCTTATAAAATGATACTTCAATATCTTAATTCTACAATATACGAGTCTTATCTAAATTTATTTATATGTCAGAATCAGTATAACACAAAATTTATTATTGCATTATTGTTTAGGATCTTGAAATGATGTTCCAAAATTATAATGTGTAAATTTATGCTTTTTAAATAGATTAAGCATAATTTAATCATGGTACATAGATATATATATATAATTAGAATATAATATATAATATATATAAAACAGCTACATAATTTAAAGCTACAATCTTAAAAATTCAATAATACATTTTCTCACTGAGTGAACATGTTGCTAGTAATGGTAAGTTTGAAGCTATGTATGAATTCGGTAAACATGGAAGGCTTTTTCAAAATATAACATAACCAACCTAATGTTTTAATATAAAACGATATTTAGCACATAAATTCTCATATTCCCCTCTTTTTTTACTTACATAAAGTTTACCATGCATTATATAATAATAAGAAACAGACAAATTGTTTAATATTCATGATTTAATATTTAAAAATAATATTTTTTTTCTTATAGAAATCATATTCATTATGATATAAAAGTGATTTTTTGAAATATACGCGTTAACATTGAGTTTTTTTTTGTTATTATTAATAATCTCAAGTTATAAATATCTGTAAACAGTTAGCTTTAATAACATTTATTTAAATAATAAGTTACATTAGCTTTAGAGTTATTAAAGATTTTTTTAACACAATAGGATAAGTATTAGTCAAATTATCTGAGATACATTTACTTATACTGAATTCATTTAGACAGACAATAGATTTGGCTGCAACCAAGCATTGTCTCAATTAGTTCAACCAAATTGGATGAGTATTATAATCTTTCGTGAATAAGTATATTAGGAGTAATAATAATTAAAATATACTCTTGATATTAGTATAGTTTGGTGATCAATCTAAGTTTTCAGTTTCTTTTCTTTTCAATCCGTACCCTCACATGCCAATACAAAAATAGAATTAATCTCGCGTTGGTGGAAGAGGAAAAGTAATTTAAAAGTACATGCGTTTTTGACATTTGAAGGTTAATTTCCTCTATGAAAAAGTATACAAAAAATATATTTAATCAGTTGTCGTTGGTGAAGTATATATATATAGATTCATAAATCACTTAGCCATTATAGTATATGTCAAAACAAAACTTCTTCAAGTCTTCTACGTTTGATTATAAAGAGAAGTAAAACATATATAAAGACGTTAATAAAAGTCCTTGAAACTTCTAATCATATTTAGATACAGTTTATTAACTATTTATATATAGTAAAAATGTAGTGTATGGCTGTAAGAACATTTAACTAGATTAAATATTTTATTTGGGAACAAAAAAGAATAGTTAAGTTGTTTTAGGTCTTAAAAATAAATATATTTTGAAATTAGCACTTTTTAACATTATATTCGTAAACACATATATTCAATGACCCTCACATGCCAATACAAAAATAGAATTTATTCTCGCGTTGGTGGAAGAGGAAAAGTAATTTAAAAGTACATGCGTTTTTGACATTTGAAGGTTAATTTCCTCTATGAAAAAGTATACATTAAAATTATAGTTGAGAGTTAAGTCGTTTGGTATATACATAATATACTTAAAACTTAACATTATGTATAAATTTGTTTTGAACGTTTCCGTCTGAAGTGATGCTTAAAGAGATGTTTACCGATAAACGTTAATAAGTCCTTGAAACTTCTAATCATATTTAGATACAGTTTATTAACTATTTATATATAGTAAAAATGTAGTGTATGGCTGTAAGAACATTTAACTAGATTAAATATTTTATTTGGGGAAACAAAAAAGAATAGTTAAGGTTGTTAGGTTGAAATAATTATATTTTGAAATTGCACTTTTTAACATTATATTATAAACACATATATGGATTGAACTGAATAAATACCCTAATAGTTTATATAGTATATATTACATTTAAAAAAATGTTATGGGACTTTTTGACAAACAATCTATGTTTTTGAGTGATAATTGAAAGATTAGTAGATGAGAATTAAGAGTTTTTGGTATAACACTTAAGTATACTTAAAAGGGAACATTATGTATCAATTTATTTGAACGTTTCCGTCTGAAGTTGATGCTTAGAATTATGTTTACCGATAAACTTATAATATGTACTAAAACTTTAAATTGATACAAAAAAAACTGATAAACAATCATTATGGATTGGGTCTAACTGATTTTAAAGGGTTAACTTCATTTATATTAATTCCTCAACTCAAAGTAGTGGGTATATTTTTTTGTTGATATTTTTTTTTGACTACCATGAAAATATTTTAAGTCCTTAATTATAATCCCTATGCGTCCACTATGACCTCAAGAAGATGCCCGACGACAAAACACGTACTTTGATGAAATCCCAGTCCATTATGTCCCACTCTATGTTGACACAGGACATCCAGATTTGAGTGACGCATTTGGCTAATAATAGTTTTAAACCGGAGGTGGGAGCCAAGATTTTTACTGATCAGGTGGAAACGTTTTCCTGTATAAAGATCTACATAGACCTCCCCGTGTGTTACGGCGCCCATATTATTGGAGGGCAATATTGACCTTCCATAAGCTCACCATTAAACTTGAATGCATCTTGAGCCGCATTTGAATACCATATCTATTTTTAAACAAGTGACAGCCCACTGAGAACCACATCAATGATTTTTTTTTGCCTATATGGTTCGATAGAATTGCATCCGATAGGATATAAATAAGCATTATAGCGTTAAAATTAGTCCGTCGAACCTAGGATCTTATCAATGAGGTAGACCAAAATTGACCATCCCCTCTCGGGATTCGAACCTGCGCCCCCAACATTGAGAGTTGAACACCCCTTAACACGCACGGCTATCGAGCTCCCTTATGACTTTGATAATCTATTAAAGACCATATAACCCTGTGACGTAGGCAATGCAGGGTGATTTCTTGTGTTAACCACGTCTTTGCCCTCCTCGGTTTTTCTAAAAGCTCTGTTTCCGTCTACCTATGGGATGACCCTAGTCATTTCCACGACCTTCCTTTGTCCTACACGAAGAGAGTGATACACTTCAACACGTTTGCAATCAGTACATACATTTTGTTTAGTAACTGACGTGCTTCAAGATAAAAAGTAAACTTAAGTTTCTTATTTTTTTAAACAAAATATCTAAATCTGCCAACTCTTTGGTATCTTTGACTACAGATTCTTTGAGAATGCCGATTTTTCCGGTACATTGTCAAAAAAATGGAATGCCGGAAAAATAATTCAATTGGTATGTATGTGTTCATTTGTAAAGATATTATATTAAAATTTGCAAAACATCACAAACCAGATAATGTTTTTAAAGAAGGTCCATAAAACCTAAATATTTTTGTTATTTAGATATGGATTTATATTTTTTGTTGCTTGTACACTTCATCTCAGACCTTCATTCATGCATGGTAAATTATTTTAGTCGTATTTTAGTCTCATATATACTCACGCACAAGGGCAATTCCAATTTGTAAGTATTTATAGCTGCATTCGTCAATGTGGGCTCTTCTAAATTGATTTTTAAAATAATTTGCTATTGTAAAAAAGAGAAGGCACATAATTTACGAGTAAGTCAGGGACCACCCTCTGTGATTACTTGGGCTAATTAATTTTCTCACTGTGCCCATGTGCAATATATGTATTTAGAGCCTACATGCCTCATGCCCAAGGCTCTCTTATGATGATGATGATCCAGGGAACGATAGAGAGAGAGAGCGAAAAAACGTCTCCTCTTTTTGCAAAGTTATATATATTTGCACCAATATTTATGAGATATAAATTATGTGGTAAAGTTGGCTTACGAAAAGGGGGGGGGGGCGAATAACGACGATAAAATTATTGCACCATTAACACTTTAAATAGATATATTTATGTTTCCTGCATGTTTCACATATAATATAAAATGTTTTTGTAACATAAAGTGGAAGATTATATTGACGCTGGAACGGACGCCAAAGGAATGTTTTACGTCACTATCTTTATGAATAATTTTCTTTTCTGTTTCTGTGTCATACTCTTAGTCATAATAAAACTACTGACGTGTTAACACTTATATAACTATATTCTCACTGATTCATAATGCCACCAAAATATCTATATACAAACTCCCTCCTAGTGATGAGACGGCCCAGAGTGATGAACCAGTCCAGTTCACGGTTCGAACTCTTTTTTTACAGTTTTTAAACTAATGGAAATGTAAAGCTATTCTACTTATAAAATATAACATTAATACGGTGGACCTAGTAATAATATTTTTTAATGATGAAATAATTATTTAATGATTAAGAAAACTAGGTTATATATTTACAAATAAACAACAAACTTTTCAAGTTTATGATAGGATTTAAACATTATGAGATGCCAAACATTACCAAAGGATTTAGTATGAAAATGGGACTTAAAGCAAAATTATTTTTGAGATTAACAAAAGAGGCAATAGATAGAACCACACAAAAATTTACTTATAGATTTAAAAAAGCTATAACTTCCAAGAGCATATAACATAAGGAGTATGTCTCTTGATAGGATTTCGGATTTCCAGGAGGCGAAATAAAACTACCTTGAAGACACAATACGGTTTTACCAAATTGGCTTCAAATGAGCATTTCATTTCTTCAATTATTATTAAAGCAATAATATTGCAATTATATACTTGAAAATATATTCACTGCTCAAAATAGAATATAAAGAAAGAAAATGCACAATCACTAGAATAGTGATAGTACATTTTCTAAATAAAATCTGTAACAAATATTGACAAGTTTCAAAGAGGATTATTTACCAAATGATCTAATGAACGACCTGTAACCAAGGTATGCAAAAACCCAAAATTTGAAAAAACCCGAATAAACCCCGGTTTATCGTGGTTTTTTCGAAATTCGGTTTTTCATTACACCATTAATTAGCTATTCTTGGTATTGATGAAAATTTTATTTACAATATTTAAACTAATAAATAGCTCCTTAATGATGAACTATACATATATATTTCTATAATATTTAAAATACATTAAGATTGTTGGATATAACATCGTTACACTTCTTCTAGATAATACGAAACTGCATCTAGATTATCCGATTGGTCAATATCGTGGTTACGACTTCTTAAATGGGTATATATCCTAATCAACTTTATAACCTTTTCATTCTTCAGCCGATTCCGTAGTTTTGTGTGTACAAGACCGAAGGATGAAAAAGCTCTCTCAAGTCCTAAGCCAAATTAAGAAATACTTTGTTATAACATACAGCACGAGTTATATGAATTAAATTTAATGCTACCTGCTGATGAATATGGGCAGGTAAAGAGCCTAATGGCCAGTTGGCAGAACTCCATAAGTGGCATCAATTCAGTGTTCTTTGCAACATATCTCCAATACTTTATCGGCTCCAAATATCCTTGACACTAGAGATAAAGGCAGACGCTGGAAAAAGAGAAGAGTCTTCTATCTGAAAAGCAGCCATTATTCCAGGAAAGGATGGATCAAGATCTTCAAGAAGCTTCATTGCGTCCTCTCTCATTTGTACTGGAATTTGAGGGCCAGTTTTTTCATCAACATTTTGGCCAGAGTATGATGGGGTGTTATGGCACTCTTCATTCTGAACTGGACAGCTTCATATAGCTCACTGGTGAGACAAGAACTTGATGAAAGTGTAAGCCATGATTCAACTGCTTCCCCAAGATTGGTATCATCAGATTGAAAAATGTTTATACTTCTTGTCACAACATCAAGCTGAGATTGCAAATGAATCGCTTCTTCTTTGATTTTGCGATTATCAATAATATTTTTGACCTTTCTAGGGCAATTCCTTGATCGCAAATATCCAAATATAATTGGTAATTGAAGAGGAAACTCTCCAAGAAGTCACGATGACTGAGCCATCTAAAAGAAACAAATGAGTAATACTTTTGAAGAAATTATCACCTTTTATAACCTTTCCTTCTCACCTCGTGTCATTCGGCAATTGTGGGATCTTCCCACCCATCTGTTTCAACCTAGCTGCTACGCGTTGATGGTTTCGGAAATATTTCTGGACTTCAATTAAGTGGTTCTTAATCACTGATGGTGTTGCATCTATTTGAATCAAGTTAAGGTAATGTGCCGAGCAGCCATATGTGATGAATGATTTTCCTCTCCATTCCTCCAAAAGAGAGCGAACAAGAACCATTTTTGGTTCATTGTCGCTAACAACCCCAACGATTTGACAGACATACTTCTCTTCGGCATTTAAAATCGAAGATTTGGCTAAATCAGCGCAATATAAACCATCTTTCTTAACATCACCTACATCCACTGCATCAAGAAGGAACGTATGCCCAGGTATGTGGACACACGTGGCAATGATGGATTCACGGTGCACATTTGACCATCCATCTTGAGATACAACAGCATACTTCCCCTAAATAAGTAGAAAATCAGTCGTAAATTTGCACTTACGTACGATAAAAGTTAACCTGTAAGAGTGACTTCATTTGTCCATCAATTTTATCATGTTCCTTGTCCAAAAGAGGCCCAGCCAAATTTCTTTCTGTCACCAGCCGCGCCCCAATTCCGGGCCGCATCATTTCCATTGCCCTTTTAAACCCTGGATCTTCTGCAGTTTTAAATAGCAATATATTTTTGAAAAAACTCTCGCCAACTGCTCTTGAAGCTTTTCTTTCTCGGATTCTGATGTCACAATGATGTTAGACGAACGTTTTATCTTGAACGGAGGACTAGAGCTGTCTGGAAGATTATCTCTCGCTCCTGAGGGAACTACAAAGGGCGATGTAGAAGAAGGTTCGTTTGAACATGTAGATGACGCTGAGCCGAGTCTAAGGAAACATTTTTTCCTATGTTCCTTCATTCTCTCGAGACGTCCTCTTACTTGGGTCAAACAAGATTTGCATCGTGGCAGCTGATCCCGTAGAGGTTTCCCAAAATTTTCAGTCGAGTTAATGGCTTCAAAGTAGTTTCTTATTTCTATCCTGCTAGGATCCTATTCCCTCCTGCCATTTTCTTTAGTAACTGATTGGTAACTCGAAGTGAAATCAGACAAATAAAGCATTCAAATTGCCACGTATTTACTAGTGTTGAGATACGGTCTCAGACCGATTTTGATTTTCGGTCCGGTCTGAAGTAATATTTTCTAGACCGATACAGACCGAAATTTCGGTCTAGAGCGTCGGTCTTAGACCGTAGACCGAATTATATTCGGTTCAGACCGTATGTAATAATTAAATTGGTCCAGACCGTAGACCGATATTATAAGCATTTACAATGGCATTATTGTTTGACGACGTTTTGTTGGTTTTCATTAGTAATGTTCTGTTTATTATTTAAAATCAATGTACATGTGTGTAGGTATATATTTAACATATTTATGTCTTCGAAATAAAAGAAACAGTATTATTAGTAAATACTACTTTAATATGTTTTCCAAAGAAGAAGTGTAGTAGCATTGTGATTATAAACTATAAAACAACAACCCATACTTATTCAACATATGTATGTATTTTCAATAACTTTGTTAATCTTACCAAGGAAGAAAAACCTTTTTTTTTGGTGCAAGACAATAACCTCCGAATTAGAAACCAAACTCCTTCGAATATAAATATCTATGGAACCAATGCCGACATAATATTTCCGTTTAGCCATCACAGATTCATCGATCTAAACGACAAAACCTTTAATTTTATTAGGTATATTTGTCAAATGGCTCGAGCAAATATTCCTAAGCTCGGAGTACCAGTTGTTAGTTCAGACACGTCAATCATGTTGTGCATCGTGCTCACGGGATTTTTCAGTGCTCAGGCCATGCTAATCGTACGAGTACGGGAGAATGGTTCTCTTGATTACATGTGAAGATATAACTATATTAATTTTTTACACATACATTGAAAATATAAAAGCGGAACGTATACTTATGAAAGCACAACAAAACCTCATTTAGACCGAAATATGAAATTGGACCGATACAGACCGAAATATAGAATTGGACCGATACAGACCGAAGTACAAAATCAGACCGATACATATCGGTCCAAATGTTGAGACCGGTCAATAGACCGATTTAGACCGATCTTAATTTGTATTTTTTTACTTTAGACCGGTCTAGTACTTTCGGACCGAAACTCAACACTAGTATTTACGTACCCTCGATGACAAATTCATAATTTATCCAACATCTAGAATTCAGTCTAGACATTTGATGCCCCCCTCCCCCCCTCTCACAATTCAATGCTGCTACTTGCTCCATGGGAAATGTTTTTGCGTCTAGTGGGTGGCTCCATTCAGTCATAGACAGAAAAAAATATACTTTCTGGTTGCTTAGCCTATAGGAAGAGTAATAATGTTTTACAAAGTACACAAAAAGTCTGATGTTTGGAAAAAAAACCTAATTTTGCGGGGGGTTTCAAATCTTTATTGAAAAACCCAATAAAACCCGACAAAAAAATACCGGGTTTTATTATTGTGGGTTTTTTAACATTACCTACCCTGCCTGTAACTGAATATTTTTTTAATATATCTTATAATCAACTGATATAAGAGTATATATAATTCATTAAATTATATAATATACTATTGTTCACAAAAGTTAACTTACACAACAACCTTAAAGTTGAATATGAAAGAATTAATTATTTCTAGGTCCCTAAAACAATATTTACGCATCCATTAAAATAGTTATGGATTTGTAGTCCATGTCTGATTTTTTTAATGGCTTCTTCACCTCCCAAGGAGCAAAAAGCACTAACGAACAAATATGTATATTTCATATATTTGCGGATTATGTTTCTATGCAAATAAACGATAGTCACATAAATTTTTCACTTATGGAGTAGTCTATAAAATCATTGCAAATCAGTTCCTTTGCTTCGTGCCAAAATACTTTATTGTTATGTTGTCTTTTATTATGTATTAAAAGGAGATTATTACTATAACTTGAAATGCTGATTCAATGGTTGTCAGGCCATCAAAGCCGGGATTAGTGAGAGGTTTTGTATTCAATTAATGGCTTCTTAGGGGCTTAAGGATATGTTAAGCATGCCAAGAATTTGATGAGCCGTTTCCCATTATTGGAGCAAATGGCACGATTTTGCGAGGCTAGCTCTTAATCTGCCATGAAGTCAAATTGAAAGGAGATTTTATTTGATTGCCCGACTTATTAAGACATCAAAAAGGTCTAATATATTTGGAAAAAATATTTTTACATAAATGGCTTTTGTCAAATCATGGAATAGCTGAAGAATATTTAGATTGTTTGATATTTTTATTTGTAAATCACTCTTATAAAAAAAGGAATACGAAAGTATTCATTTGCAAAAAACTTCAAACTAAAAAACACGTAATTTATCATTCTTGTAAATGACAGTTTAAATGAAATGTCAATTGATCTCTCAAAAGTAGACATGAAATGACCATTACAGGGGTAACTTTAAAAAAAAGTTTCATTATTTATTTTATATTTACATTAATTGTTATAATTTGAATTTTATATGCATAATGTTTTAATTAAAATCCTAAAACAGATTTAAAACTCTTATAATTTAAATATTTTAAAATACATTGGTCGATAAAAAAAATCATGAAATTATATCATAAAGTTTTTTTTCCTATTTAATTGTGTATTCGAATAAAACGAAGTTACCCTACTAAATTATTTTAAAATTAGTATAAACAAATATAAACTATAGACACTTGATTTTAAAAGTAGTTGATGTTTGATAAAGTACTTTTTTGCCTATATGGTTCGACAGAATTGCATCCGACCGGATATAATAAGCATTATAGCATTATAATTAGTCTATCGAACATAGGATATTATCAATAAGGTAGACCAACAATGACCATCCCTCTCGGGAGGTTTCGAACCTGCGCCCCCAACATTGAGAGTTGAACACGCCTTAACACGCACGGCTATTGCGCATACTTTTTAATCATAAATAGTGTCTTAATTTAACTAAACAATGAATTTATAGAACATCTAAGTGTATTATGTATAAACAATTGATAATATTTTTATATTATTGGTCGTTATATAAAAAGTACAACTTTTCAAGTAGTGCATATCCTCTTAGTCCGACAAAGAAAAAAAATCATACTTATCTAGCGTTCATTAAAAGATATCTTCTACGACTCTTGAGGTGTTTTTCAAACATTTCATAGCAGGGAGCATCTTACAAATAAAGCTTTAAATGCCTCAGTGATACGACGCCGGCTCCATGTCAACCCCCTACATAGAAATTGAAATGAACAATCTGCAAGTTCTTATTACTTTAAAAAAGTGCATATAAATAATAATAAAATAACTGTGTAAGTATGTAATCCAACCCTCTTTCTCAGAGCTCCTTTACCTTCAGCTGGTAACATGGGAACCTAAGCGTCCCAGTATGTGAGCCACAAATGCTGAAGAAGCAACGTTTGTTATCTCACATGCACCTAGGGAGAATTCCATTCATTATAACATAAATTGAGAGTGCCTTATGCGAGGTCAAAAGTATAAATATATGTATTCTTGATTTATAATATTTTGGTCAGGTTGTGAACAATATATATATATATATAATATATATATATATATGGTTATGACTTTGTTCATAGTAAAGTTATCCCTGGGCTCATTGAATCACACAGCAAAAATAACATGTTTCCTTCAGGCATTTTTATACTTAATGCATAATAACTTTGCCTTTGATGTAGGTAAGTTTTCTATTTTTCTATTTTCGCAGAACTGAACATTGTCTTCATGAAAGTGTTTATTTATTATCTTACTTCTAGAGGATTTGTTTTAAATACATGTAAGAATGAAGGTATTACATATATATATATATATATATATTTGAAAATCGTCAGCTGAAAAGTAATATGAAATAAAGTTATATAATATATAAATTTATAACAAATATTTGAAGCGTCATCATAAAATATGTATTAAATTCATTAATATAACACGGCCAAAAAGTATATGTATGCACAAAACTTATTAATAAATATATACATCGTTATAGCTGCTCACCCTTATGTAAAAAATTTAGTGACCTAATAAGATATACATATGTTTTTGTGACTATATGGTTCGACAGAATTGCATCCGACTGGATAAAAATGAACATTTAAGCATTAAAATTAGTCTATCGAACTTAAGATCTTATCAATGAGGTAGACCAAACTGGCCATCCCCTCTCGGGATTCGAACCTGTGCCCCAAGCATTGAGAGTTGAACACGTCTGAAGCACACGGTTACACAGTCCCTTGTTTGTTTTCATTGCTAAGTTATATGTATATAACTTATATGTATATATAATAAAATTAACTGCCCTATATAGTTTTAATCTGTTCTCCGTATATAATTTAGTATATTTTATTTTAATACTGTATATATTTTTTGCCAATTACCGAAGTAAATGTTTATAACCGAAAAAAGCTATATGAAAATGCAAAGTGGTCAAATTTTCAAGACAACAAATTATATAAATTGTTAATGTTCATATTTTTCATTTTTTGGGAAACGGCTTATTTTACATTTGTATTTAGTTTATTATTTAGTTTTAATTTGGTTGTTCCCTTTAAAAAAATCTTTTAAGCTTTTAATATTTAACAATACTGTTCTTAACATTAAGAGTTTATGTAAATTTCATTATTTTTCTTATTTGCAAAGTCTTCATTAAAATAAATTATACATACAAAAAGTATATAATAACACTATACTACATTTCCTATATAAAAAGAAAGTTGTGTTGAATAAGCACATCAATCAGCACTTTAATCTAAAATCGATCGATTTGTTAAGACTGAAGACTTTAAAATCTCATTGTTCATCATTAAAAGTCATCACTATATAAAATAAACACTAATAACTATTAAAAAGTGTTTCAAGGGTACAATGGCTTCATTAATTGACGTACACTTTTAAATAGTAATTTAGGTTAAAAGGATCACCTCCACAAGAAGACTCCACAAGACTGAGCTATATGTCTCTTGTAATATGTTTATTTAAAGTCATTCCTTCACCTAGTTATTTACATTCTGAATTCAACTCCTCAGAATACTTTCTTTTATATATTCTTCTGAATATTCTATTTAAAGGGGACGCCTACATGGATTTTCATCTACATATATCAATAAAAGGAATAATCAAACACGTCTCTTAAAGCTGGATGAGGATGGATATTTATTATTGGGGCCTAGCGATCTTTATTTCCATTCTCCTTTTCATTGCTATAAATATTCAATGAATAGATAACAGTTTTATTATTATCTCTACATAAAAAATGGTTCTTAAAAAAACTATTTATTAAGGAGAATGTTAAAAAAGCATTCATTTACTTCATATAGTGGTATATAGAAAAGGTGCATGACCCTGAAGAGATAGGCCTAGGTCCTTGAAGATATTATATGGCTAATGGAAACTCGTAAATAATGTATGTCTATCAATTTTCTATATATTTTTAAAGTCTTTCAAGGCTAGAAGACAATTGATATTTATCAAAAACTACGCTCATTATTTATTCGTTAAAATTTTTTCGACATATTTTTAAAATAGTCCAATATAGAATGAAAAAAGTCCGAATCGAGAGTTTGGGACTCTAACATTCCTAAGATAGTAAGCAAAGTGTTGTTATGAACGTTTTCCTTCATTAATAAAATAAAAATGTTTTTATTGAACCAAAAGAAAAGTCTACAGATTAACATGCTCATAAAATATATGTG